>CAUYRH010038028.1:0-67578 GCA_963574655.1 Perodicticus potto | reverse complement strand
GAAAGAGGTAAAGTCACCATCTTTCTTTAAGGCTGCATAATATTCCATGGTATACAAGTAAGGTCTGTACTTTGATGTTCTTTTTAAGGATACACATGCAGTGAAACTGTAGAGTGGATAAACCAGGGAAAGCAACATCAGATACCTTGACAGTAAATTCTCACTTCCGTAACTTTGCACAAGCAATTTTAACCTATTTGATACTTGCTTTGCCTCATGTGAAAAATACAATTGTGACATCTAACAAGTAGTGTTGTTAGGAGATTTCCATAAGATCAGACATATTGGTGAAAAATATTAGTGAGAGATGCTGTTCCCCTCCTTCAGTCTACCAGAGAGAAGGCTTTAGTTACTAACTTAGCTTTATCATCTTAGACTTCTGTAAAATATATCTCTGCCAGAGAAACCTTTTGTGATATAGAGTAAGCCAGAAAGGACTGGGACTGAGTCTCCTAAGACTCAGGAGAGAGATTGGAAGGACCTAACAAAGAAATAAAATCAATAGATTTAAAAAAAAAAAAAAAGTGGGTAAGGAAAGAGAATATAGAAAAGCTTGAGAATATGGGGAAGCCAAGAGCTAAGAAAGTAAGAAAAGAAGGTACCAGAAGCTTGTATTTGTTATTTCTGTGAGACTGGAATAAAGAATAGGTTTCCTTATTTTATTTTGTTTTATTTTATTTCATTATAGCCTGCTGTATCCTGAAGCTTTGCATATGACCTTATTAAGAAACCTTTCCAGATATCCTAAATTACAAAAGATTATACATGTAAAGTGGTTATTACTAAACGTGATGCTTAAGAAATCCTCAATAAATTAGAACATTTATAATAATAATTACTATAGTAATGATGATGATAATGATGATTGCAATTATCATTATTACATCCGGAATAAAAGTTCAACAAAAGCTTCATTGGAATAGGTATATCTTATGGACATATCATTAGAGGCCTTTATGACTGAAGCATTTAGAAACATGAATATGTTGTCATCCCTTTCATATGTGAACCAACTCAGGAATTGTATTTAATTAGAAAAAAAATATTAGAGATAAATCTTCCTGACAAGATAAAAAAATGGCATGGCATGAACTTTAAGCCTCTCCCCAAAAATTAACCTGGAGAAATTAAAGAAATAAATGAATGAGGCACTTGAGGAAATAGAAGGCTGTCATCATGCTCTTTTCTGTGCGTTGTGTGTTTGTGTGTGTGGTGGGGGTAATGATATGGGAACTTGAGGCAATTGAGATTCTAGACTATCATTAAGGGTCTGTTTATTGACTTTTACCCACAGAAATTGCAATAGCCAGGCTGTTGGTTGTGGGATGGTCAATATGAAAATACACAAAAGAGCTGGTAGGATGAACGGTTGATGAAAACAGCTCTTGTGCATTCATTACCATTGCTCCTTTCCTTCACATCCCATGGCTAAGGGATTAAGACTTTGGAGAAATTTTATAATTTTTTTCCTCCAAAAATTTTAAAATGATTTTATAACTGTCAGAATTGCCTGTGAGAGTAACAGACAGAGGAACATACTAGGTCATTCTGTGGGGCCTTGGGCTTATCCTTTGTCCTCGAATGGGGTGGCGACCAAGGCCAGATCTTTTGATTTATCACATTACACACTTACATATTACTGGTAGCCCAGGCTACAACAACTAGACTAGACACCTAAAGATTATGAAAAATTTACAAAGAAGAAAAAGTCGAATATACACTTATTTAAAATAAGTACTGTAAGTACAATAAAAAATGGAAAGCTATTGGCAGTATTTAATTAAGGAGAGAAATCTTAGATAGAGGTAGAAATATTTTGGTATCAAATTATTAGTATTTAAAATAAAATAGTAGATGATATAAATATGAGAAAGGATATTGCTTAAATATGGATTAGTAAGGTGAAAGATGCGATATAAGGAACATTTTAGAAGATAATAAGATATAATAAAAATAAACTACGGGGCAGCACCTGTGGCTCAAAGGAGTAGGGTGTTAGCCCCATATGCTGGAAGTGATGGGTTCCAACCCAGCCCCAGCCAAACACTGCAATAAATAAATAAATAAATAAATAAATAAACAAACAAACAAACAAACAAACTACGTGAGGAAAGCTAGAGAGAATTGAAGAAGTAACAGAAACTTGTTACTGTGTTCTAGGGGAGTCAAAAAACAGAAAATTGGTTTTAGTGACTTGATTACAATGAATAAAACATGGCAGAAGTGGCACTTTTTGTCTTCTTAAGTTAAATCAAATAAGTCCTGCAGTTTCTGTCTTGATCTCTTCAAATGCCCCTGTTTCAGACGTTCCCTCTCCCACCATCACCATAGGAGAGATGGACAAGCCTCATTAAAGAGCTCTGGTCAAGAGTCCAAGTTAAACTCACCTTTCAGCAATCTCCTCCAGACAACAGACCCATGAGTGAAGAAAACATGTTGAAGTCTACTCCTTAGCCACAGATTTTCAGCCCTCAGCTTTTAGAATCACCTCTAGCTGAACAAGTAACCCCAATTAGGGCTTCAGACATTGCATAGCAGATAAGAGCCATCCTCACTCTACCCTTCTGAACTGCTGATGTACAGAATCTGTGAAAATAAAACTTTTAAAAATTGATTTATATTGTTTGTTTTTGCTACTACAGTTTAAAATTATTTGTTACACAGCAACAGATAACTAGAACATTTAATGTCTCCTTTGTCAAGGGATTCTCTTTTCCGGAATGTCAAAAAGCTTCAGTAAGCCTGATCTGTCTCATTCATATATTCATTCATTCACTTATGTATCCTCCAAACAATTATTAATCAACTACCACTTGTCAGACCTATTAAAAGTGCTAAGGATTAAAATAGATTACTGAGCTCATAAAAATCATAGCATTTTCTGAGTTCTTGGATGTACTGAGCTTGTACTCAAACTGAAGCCACATGCACAGCCAGAAAGACACAAGCATTTATAGTAATACAGCATTGTATGCCAGAGAGTCATAGATCAAATAATAAAATAATGGATGAAAAAATAAAAATAAATAAACATTGATATGCCTCTCTTCTCTTTCAGAGGTCTATTTTTTTGTTTTTATATTAAATTATTTTGATATAACAGCTATTTGATATAACTCATACCCTTAGATTGTAGCTGCTGTGTGTATACACACATACTATCTGGCCTTCTTAAATATGTATATTACATACAATAAGTTAAATGTTTTCTTTGAATAAAGCTCTTGATCAACACTAAATAATTGTGTTAAGAAAACTCCTGATGGAGGTGATTTAACAGCATAATCAAGATCAACCATGAAGAACTCCTCAAGCACATTCTATAAAACTACTGAGATTCAGAACATTCTGGAGCTGACATTAACCTTTGCACTTGCTGACTCCAATCCCTTACTTTACAGCTGGTGCAACTGAGCTCCAGCAGGCAGTGGAACCAGATGGGTCATGCTATCAGCAGTGGTGCAGAGCAAGCTAAACTTTGTGGGGTCGGCTGAGGTCCTATGTAACCCAGAGGAATCCTGGCATGAATTTCAAATCCTGTCCTCGATCCTGGCACCAGTTCTGGTATCCATATGTCTGTGCATACATAGAAGCTGAGGCAGAGAAACTCATGAGAATTGCCAAGGCCCTAGAATCCTGAAAGCAGTTGCTATATCCTGTTGCCATGACAACCCTCTCAGGAAAGAACCTAGGTGCCAGACTTAGATTACTTTTTTTTCTTTCTGAGTCCCAGAGGAGTACCAGAGTGAGTTGATAACTCTTTTATTGCTACCTGGAGAGAAGACTTTCCTGCCCTGTGTGGCTTCCAATGGCAGATCAACACTCCAGGGATAGTAACTGGTACGACTGTGGCTGGTTTTATTTCTTTTACAGACAAAGGTCTCTGATGATTATTGTGCCATGAAAAATAAGGGACTTGTACAAGCTAACATGTCTACGAAAACTCGTGATTTCTTTAGTCCCACTTCCCCCGCATTTATGAGGCTCCCTGCTTTATTTTCCCTTTCTTGTTTTTCACTAGAGCATCTGCTCCTTCCTGCAGAGGAAACGTTTGTACCGTTCGAATGGTTGGACTATGAGTCACAGATTAAACATGAGGGACTTTCTGAATGATGCTGAGCAAGGCCTTAATTAAAAGGAAGGAAGAAGTTCTGCTGAGTGGGAGCAAGGTTGGGATGTTTAGAGCCATGCAAAGTGCCAGCCTTTCCCGAGATGCTGCTTACCTCCTGGCAGGAAACCATCATCCAGATTTAGAGTGTGTAAGAAGCGCAGCGTCTGGAAGGTCTCAGAGCCACATCACGGTGTGCCCAGGACCTATGTGCCTGGATGGTGAAATAACATAGTGGTCGCCAACACTCACATTATGCTTCCTTGTGTCAGACACTATTCTATGCACTTTTATATTTTAATCACTAAATCAAAATAATAACTTAATGTAGTTGGTACTAGGAAACTAAAGTGACTTTCCTATGGACGGACAGCTAAATCAATGCCAGTGATAGGATTCAAGCTCAGGAAGAGTATGTAGTACATTCCTACCTGATGTACTATCCCACCATCTCTGATAAGCCTGCCTATCTGGCTGGAGCTAAATGGATATCATATGCTTTCATTGTGAGTTTCTCAATAGGCCATTACATCTATATTCTTTCATTCTATCCAAAACTTCTTTGGCCACCATCTCCAGCTTTTGCTCTGTCATAATTATTTATTTCATTCAGCATATCAGTGACCTAAACCAAGATAGAGTTTGTGCTTTTTATCATCGTTTCTCTACTCTTTAAAAAACTTCCTTGCATATGGTAAATGTAGAACAAAGCAGAGAAAGATGAATTGATGGCTATTGAACTAAGAAAGTTAGGCCAAAGTCTGCATTCAAGATGATGCTGCCTTGATACATCCCCTATTGTGTTTTAAACCTACAAGTAAAATTAGCATTATAAGGCATATAATTCATCTAACAGAACAATTAAAGAATATGAATCTAACAGACACAATTAGTAACTACTCTGGAGAAAAAAAATCTCCCAGTCACAAAACAAATGACTTGCAGTTGCAATCCAGAAATCATTGTCAAAGTATGATTTGTTTCTGAAAATTAATAGCTAACTTTTCTTTAAGTAGCAAAAACCACAGTAATTCTCCTAGGCTATGACTACTCTAATTGTTTTGAATGCACACAATCTATCAGTGACATATGTCACACACACCTTGAGAGAATAGTGTTCGTCATAATCAGCCACGTTGCTTAACAGAATGTTGAGAACTATCTATGTATTAGATGGCATAGTGAGGAATTTATCAAAAAATGTCCTCCGTGTCTTGAGAATTTCTTCATTTTATTTAGTGACATCTACTCAGCCATCTTGTCTACCATGTTGGTTTTTCTTCCTCTCCCTCAACCACCACATTCAACAGTTATTCAATAGCTTAAGTAACTTTTGAGTCCATCTCTTCTTCATCTCATTGCTATAAATTCTGCCCTTGCTTTGCCATCTCTTAGTGAAAACTGCAGCATATTCCTTACTAGTGCCTATCTCCTTTTCTTCATGTTGCCCCCAGAGTACTCTATTAAAAAAACTTACCATAACATTTTTTTTTAAATTTAAAACTCTTTGAACACTATTCATGATCTACGTTCTGTGGCCTAGCATTTAAAGTCTCCTACAATTTGGCTAAAAATGTATTTCCTGAGTTTCAGGCACAATTCTAAGCACCTGGAGGTTTCTAAGCACCTCCAGAAACTCCTCAGGATCCTTTATTGTCCTGTGAGGGAAATGCTATTTCATCATTGCCTTAGGCTCAGCTTTCAAAACATTGTGTTCTCAGTACACGTTGTCCATACGTGACACGGGTTGAAGTTCACGAGATTTTGTTCATACACTTTTCTCGGCTTGCTATGATTTCCCTTTGCTTTCCATTTCATTGTTGTAATGGGAAGTCCACCCTATGAACTCATTATAAGCATGTCATTTGCTCCAGGAAGCCTCTTTTACCCTCATACCCAAAGCAGACAAGGAGCTCACGTTCCATGCTTTCATAACACCTTATGTAAAATCTGAACATATTCACTGCACTGACTTGCTATGGTCTTACAGACATATCATTAGTCAAACTCTCCCAAGGATGGAAGCAATGTTTTATTCAATTAACTCATCTTTGAATCCTACCCATTTCCAATGGATGTTCATGCATACCTCTGAAATATAATATATACTTTCCTGTATATTCATGAAAAACTTTGCATTGCAAATATGGCTGACCATTAGTTGAGTGATCATTAGGAGTGTATAAAATAGGCTTTAACATTTTTCTAATGTTTCCCTTCCTACTCTAAGTGGTGGATATTGGGTATTTCCAATATGCCTTATATACAAGAAATATTTTACAATAGTACTAACAATATATAGAAAACAATGGAAAATGTATGCTACTATATTCTACTGCAAGTACTACTTCAAGCAGAAAGACAAAAGAGAAGAAACTCAAACTGTTGTGAGAATTGAGATATTTGATGGAGCATTTGAAGGGAAAAAAAGAAAAGAGGAGTGAAGACAATGACATCACTCAGGCAACTGACATTTCAGTGAGAAGATTTCATATTTTTAGTGCAGTTATGATCTTTAGATATAGAGGTACTTTAGGACATCAAAGGAAGAAAAAAATAAGAAACTGGAAAAATATCAGGAAAATCTGGATGTAATGAGAGCATAGATGATAGCTGAAAACATATGAGTAATGAGCTAATTGAGGGACATGGAGTTAAAGAAGAAACTAAAGGACCCCGAATAATGTGTGGTGAGTGAACCTCATAGAAAGGGAAGCCAGCAAAACAAAAGTGTGTTTATTTGTTGGCAAAAGCTCCAGGGACAAGTCAGTGCTTTGCTGAGTTCAAGCATAAGGAGAAGTATCCAAGAATGTAAGGCTTTCATCACATTTGTTTCATCTGTCACTTTATTTACTTTCTCTTGAGAATTTAAATGAAGAGAGATCTGAGTGAATTTGAAATTTGCTATTTTATAATGTTAAGTCCAATGCTTGAGAAATCATAAAGGCTGTCAGAGATTTATTTAGCACATCTTAAAATGCAACTGTTTCTTAATTTTGAAATCTCACTTCCTTCTTCCTTACATATTATCAACTGCATTTGATCTTCAAACAGAAAATGATAATTATCACTAACAGTGGTTGAGAGATTTTCATATGATGAGACATGATGCTAAATCATTTGCACAGTTGACCTTATATGCTCTTGTGTCTTTATCGGCTAGGACATCTTTAATTAGCAACTATTTATTGAGCAGCTATTATGTGTTTTAGGCTAGGTGCTGAGACTACACAGGGAACAAAATTGGTCCCAATTCCTAACCACAGGCAGTTAATATTGTTATGGTAGAAAACAGACCATTAAAAAAATAAATTATTATAATAATACATATACTATAACACACAGGGTATTAGCATACTGGTGAAAATAATGGAGTAAAGAAGAATTGAAAGTACGTGGATGAATTTTGATTCCAGGTTGCATGGTGGGAGAAGACCTCAATGAGAAGAGAGCTTTATTAAAGGCTTGGATTGTCAAGATGAGTGTGGGAAGTAAACTCACAGCAGAAGGAATAGCAAGAACAAATGCTCTTGTAATCTCAAGTTTTAAAAGCAGCATGAAGGCCTTTGTGTCTGGATTGTGACTGTACAGTATCTCATACATAGGAAAAGTGGCAAAATGAAGTAGAAAACAAAGGAGAGTGTAAGGAGGAAAGGTAAGCCAGAGAGGTAAGAGGGACCTAGGGCTTTGAGGAGACTTGAAGGTCCTGCAAGGATATTGACCCTTTTCTCAGAGATAGAAGGCTTTGACGGGTTCTGAGCAGAAGTGTCACTTGATTTGAGTAACATTATAGCTGGAATCAAGTGGAACCCAGAAAAGAAGCAGGTGGGAGTTGAAAGAAGTAATATTTTTCTGGAATAAAATTTGTTGGTTGTGATGTGAATATGAAATTGCTTGATAATGCAAATAGAATTTTGAGGCTAGTATGCTTATAATGTCCTGTGCCATGGCACCACTGTGTACAATGGTTTTCACTTATTGAAAATAGGTTATTGCTCACTGAATTCTCTTGTTTTTTTCATTAGGCAGCAGTGAGATTATTTCCACTAGGTCTGTTACATTTCTGGTTCATGATGTCAAACCAAAGTTTATCATTATTAAAGAACTTAAAACACCAAGTGTCATTCTGTGGAAATAGTCCTCAATTATGAATTATCACTGCAAAGAGAAGAATATTATTATCACTGGTAATTAAGTATAGCCATAGGCCTGAGGTGCTTTGGTCAAGTTGACATTAAAATATACCCTAACAACAACAAAAAATACCCTAATAATGTCAGTCAGATGTGCTCAGTAACACATTAATAGTTGAATGTTGTTACCATGTGAAGTTACTTGGCATCAAAACAATAATAAATATGAATCAAATGAAGCCACTAAAGTTATGAAGTAATTCTTGCTAATAAAGTGATAAATTATGTTACACACTGTGTGCTTTTATGTACTTTTAGATTAAATTCCACAGAAAATACAAACGTTAAATAACAATAACCAAATAATAGTAAAAAATATAGCAATGGCTTTTATAATAAAAGAAAAAAACAAAATGACAATTGTTTTTTACTTCTCAGAAAGTGGTTAGTATATTAGTCATCTAGTACTACAATAACAAACACTATCAATCAAATTATCTGCAAACTCCGTAGTTGGATATACTCGCTCTTCACTCCGCTGGGCCTGTTGCAGCTGTAGATCTTCTGATCTCACTGAAGGGAGGGGCTTAGAAGGATGCCTCTGTGTCAAGCTGGTGGCCTTCGAGTTAGCTGGGAATATGGTTGCATGTGGCTTTATTCTTCTTGAACCAGTGGGATAACCAGGGCACATTTTTTCTCGGAAGAATGGCACAGGTGCATGAGACCATGAATAACCCCAAAGTATGTTTCAAGCAGTGTTGTTCCTCAGCTGACTATACTTACTCGCAACAGTGGATTGCTAAATTTTCAGCATTTTTTGAGATTGTTGTTAATTACAGACATTACCAAAATTTAAGTTATATAAAGGTATAATTAAATACATTATATTAAAAACAAAAATAATAAATATTCCAAACTCAAAAATTTCTATATGTTTTTCTATGTTCTTTTTATTTAAGATATTGAGGTTATTTGTATTTGATCTGTCTACATGGTGGAAGAATTAGAACGTGATTTGTTACTTCACATCTCTCCCCAGCTCTGCATGCAACAGAGTCTCACTGGTGGCTTGAAATTAGCCATGGTGAAAATATTTATACCATGAAAATCAGCAAATGTGATAAATCAGGACACTCATGTTGTTTAACAACTGGTTCTCTTACCAAGCTGTTTAATAATTGAAAGACTAGATGCTAAGCATTTGCAAACACACCATTAAATTTTGAGCCTTTATTCTCATCAGTTCTCCAAATAACCATTGGCCAAAATCAAGCAGTTGAGGAATATCTCTACTTTTAGAGGTATTCTCTTTTGTAAAAGAGACTGCAAAATTACATGACAGATGTGTATCTATAGGGAAGGCTTAAGATTACAGGTAATAATTCAATCTTCTACAATTGGGAAAAAGCACAAAAGACATGTAAATAGGGAATCATTGTTATATATATGAGTGAATGAGTATGTGATGTGTAACTTTGAGTTTTCTTAGAAGCAACCATTTCTTCCTCATATTTCAAGTATTTCTCAGAAGAAAAATATTGTAAAGTGACAATTTAAATATAAATATTGTCTATTTGTATTTATAAAGTGCTTATTAATTTTGATGGTAGACAAACTCAAACATGAGTTGTTTTTTCATCATTCTAAAACTCTAATAAACATAATTCATAGTAAAACTTTTACTCCGTCTGGATCCTTTGTATTTTACCCAAGTCATAACCATGATTCTTTTGAGGTACAGCAAAGCTGGCATGGCCTATGTGGAAAACACATTCAAGTTTACTGTTAAGAATGTTAGTAGTCTTATTTTCCTTATGTGCAGATTTGTCTGTTAATTGGAAAGAGCGTTCCCAGCTGCACTGAGATGTTTCCTTAACAAAGGGAGGAGGACATCTTAAAGATTGCAGTGGAAGTCAAGGCAAACCATAATTTGCATTTCAGAATATAAATGCCCCAGGGAGGCCTGCTTCCCCTGCTGCCTGGAACTTTGATTGGCACTTCAATAGAACTCTACCAAATTGGAGGTTGGTCCTGGGAAACCCATCCTCATGGTTACCAATGACTATAATTCCAAGTGTCTGATCTGAGAAAATAATATCTATGAGAAAGGACATTTTAAAAGTCAAGACAACAGTGAAAGCCAGTGAGACTCAGAAAACCAACCCAAGGTGGAGGGTAAAGACATGAGGACTAAGGATTTGTGAACACCTAGTCCTAAAGAATAGATGCATTTATAGTTCAAGTTCATTCTGCTTTTATAATTGCCAATAAGACAGCAAAGAACAATTATATGTGCATTTATATATATGTGTGTAGGTGTATATCATATACTTCCCATCCCTACCTGAAAAAGCATCCTCTCCAGAGATGCTTACCTACCACAATTGTATCAAAACATTATAAAATTAGATTTTAATTAGTTATAAAATTCCTAGAAATTCTTGGTCATAATTTTATATTGGATGCTAAGATGTAAAATCTGATATTTTCTCTTAAAATCAGAAAAAGGCGAGAAAAAATTTGAGGTAACTCAGAATAATCTTTGATTTCTCCCTCCCAAAATACCTACCATTCTTTCCTTTCTTCTCTAATGTATAGCTGGAAAATGGTAATCACTTTTTCTGCTATTAGCTTATATTCACTCCATCCAACCTAACTTTCACCCTAGGCCAGAGCTTTCCTTCCTTCCCTCCCTCCTTTCCTCCCTCCCTCTCTTCCTTCCTTCCTTCCTTCTTTCCTTCCTTCCCTTTTTCCAATTTCTTTCCCTCCCTCTCTCCCTACTTTCCTTCCTTTCTTTCTTCTGTTCTTCCTCCCTCTTTCTTTCTTTTCTTCATTCTTTCTTCCTTCCTTATTTTTTATTCTTTCCTTCCCTCCTAATTCCCTTACTCTCTCTTTCTCTTTTGTTCCCTCTCTCATTTGGTCCTTAATCATTTTATGAAGGTAAAGTAATATGAGTTTCATAAATATAAGTACAAACATAAACTATAAGAAATTATAAGATATGGGGTTTCTGTAAGAGAAGTCTTGTGTGCACAGTAAGAAAAAAAATCTCACATGTCCCACCAAGAGGATGAGCCAATGGATTCAACACACAAAGTTATTAGTCTATTCTGACCCAAGTGATTTAAACTGTAAAAGTTATTACACATACCATTTCCAGTAATTTATGAGTTTTTCCATATTGGGCTTCTAATATTTATTTATTTATTTGTTCTCATGCCAGTTTTAGTGGACTAATTATTCTAGCTGTAGCATAATTATTTTCTTTTTTATAGCTACAAATATTTAGTCATTATAATATCCTAAAAATGTTCTTGTGTTTATTTTACTTTGTATATTTTGGCAGATGAATAACACCCTTGCCATGAATCTTTAAAATCATCTTTTAGGATTTAAATCATGATTAAGGTGGTAGGAATTACTGTCTTTATAATTTTGCATTTTTTCTATTCCTAATGTGTGTTTAATATTATTTCAATCTTATTTTATAATCTTTTAGTAAAGTTTCACAGTTTTCTCTCCTGACTTTTGTCAAATTATAGTAGTTTCCCTCTTATTCCTAGAGTAAAGACTAACTTTCCCAATGAGGATTTTTAAAAATCATCAATTGTATTCTCATCAACATTTAAGATTATCGTATTCAACTCTCTCTAAAAACATTTTACTTTGTTATTGCAGGGCATTACATTAGAAATGATTTTATTTCCTAAAAATTTTTCTAGGGGGTGGTGCCTGTGGCTCAAAGGAGTAGGGCACCAGCCCCATATGCTGGAGGTGATGGGTTCAAACCCAGCCCTGGCCAAAAACTGCAAAAATAAAATAAAATAAAATAAAATAAATAAAATAAAATTCTAGAACTATTAAGAAAGAAAAAAATTCTCTTTCTGTGCTATGATCTGAATATTTTTTCCCTCTAAAACTCATTGTGAAACTTAGTTCTCAACATAACAGTATTAAGAGGTGGAGTCTTCAAGGGGTGATTGGGTCATTAGGGTACCACTCACTCTTAGGGATGGATTAATTTATTCATGCATTAATAGATTGTTGGGGATGAATTATCAGGAGTCTGGGTCTATTATAAAAGCCAGGGGAGTGCCTTTGTCCTCCCTACCATAGGATATTTTCCACCATGTTATGATGTAGTAAGCTGTTCATCAGATGTGGCCTCTTATCTTGGACTTCTCAGCCTCCAAAACTATAAGAAATGAATTGCTTTTCTTCCTAAATTGCCCAGTCTCAGCTATTCAGGTACAACAAGAGAAAAATGGACTAAGACAATTTATCCTGGTGAATGTTCCATGCAGAAATGGAAACAATGTGTATTCTGTAATGGTAGCACAGTAGTCTTAAAATACATATCAGTAAATTTACATGATAATGCCATTGCAATCGTTTATATTCTTACTGATTATTCTCTTGGGTTTTGAGATTAGGCTGTTAAAATTGTCCATTTTGGCAGTTAATTTGTCACCTCCATTTAGTTTTGCTGGTTATTTTCTTCTGTTTTGAAGTTTCTTATTCAGGGGGTGTGCATTTAGGATTATTACATTTTCATGAGGAATTGTATCTTTTATAATAGCATAATGATCCTTCCAATCACTTGTAAGTTTTATCTTGAAGTATACTTTACTATTAACACCACCCTGCAGTACTTTATGCTTGCTATTTGCATGGTGTATGTTTTACTATAGTTATACATTCAACCTCTCTGAGAACTTATAAGTAACTAACATTGGGAAAGTTTATGATAATCTGTAAGGAATTGGTATTATGCTGTCTTCGTCTAGATCAGTGATTCTCAACCTTCCTAAGGCAGCGACCCTTTAATACAGTTCCTCATGTTGTGGTGACCCCCAACCATAAAATTATTTTCGTTGTTAATTCATAACTGTAATTTTGCTACTCTTATTAATCATAATGTAAATATTTGATATGCAGGATGTATTTTGGCAACCCCTGTGAAAGGGTCGTTTGACACCCCCCCCAGGGGTCGCAACCCACAAGTTGAGAACAGCTGCTTTAGATGATACTGAACTTTTTTCCCCCAATAAGTAGTTGGATTACTCGTGATATTTTTGTTGTTTCTCAAAGATTTAGTTTTCTTCCTTATTTGGAAGTATCTATTACACTTTAATACTCAACCTAATTTTAACATTCAGCTTAGTTCTGCGATACTGCCCAGTCCTTATTCTATAGCATAGTACTTATTTGAAAGGTGTACACTTCTGGGATCCCAAGTGAATGGCAGGGGTTCTCAGAATGCTTTATCCATTGTGGCTGGCTCATCACATTACTATCTCCAGGCATTTGTGATTTTTACTCCCACAGTAAGTTATATCTGTTAGGGATTAGAGAGAGCCCCTTGATCAAGAACCCAGTATGAATTCCCAGACTTCTCTAGTATTCTCTTACCATAGGTCTCTCATATTTACTCTTTGCAAACTGCAAATGTTTCAGCAACCCAGAACTACTATCTTTTTCTCCATCACTCATCAAGATGCACATGTCCTGCTTGAGCTTCACTTCCCTGCATCAGCCAATGGGTGTCCTTAGGGAGAAAGACAAAGGTATTCACAGAGATTTTCTCATCTATTTTATTTTTTCAAGGGTCACTATCTGGTACTGCTTATTCCATTTATTCTATGGGGCTTTTTATCATCAATCCTTGTTTCCCCTTAATGCTAGAAAATTTTCTATTGTGTTTTTGAGAATTCTTTTCCTTCTACTCTCCTTACTACTTTTTTATCTTTGATCACTTATTTGATAAATATTTATACTTCAGGATCAGTTTTTCTATAAATAAAATTATTTTACCTCGTACAGTTTCATTATCATTTGAAGTATATTAAGGGCTTATTTCTCAAATTTGTCTTTTATGTTTTCTTTGGATGATTCTATATTTTATTGTCAAGTTGAATAGTTTCCTTTTTTCACAGAAGCTTATTGTTTAAGGAGTCATTCTCCTTTCTCATAGCGTTTAAACTATGAATTCCACCTTTTTGTTACTTCATTAACATTGTTTTCTCTGCCATACTCTGCATGTAGAGCTTGTTTTATTTTATTCTTTCCTACTGTGCTCACCTTTGTGTTTGAGATTCTCCTGATTGCCTTTGTGTGCATTTTAATCTACCTTAAGTAATTTGTGAGAAGGATGGGACGTCTTTGTCATGGTTACACACAAAAGGCCTGCTCTGGGCATGAGTATTCTTTTGTTCTTTGTTATCTATACAGGGTGTTGTCCTGCCACTGGCCTCAGTGCCCACATTCAGTGTACAGGTTGATTGGAACCAGCATGGAACAGGGAATTGTGCCCTATCAGCTGAACTGCTCGCCAGTTAGTCACAACAAATTCCTGTTCTCTGTCATCACTAGACTGGAAGTGCTGCTGCCTCTGGCACCGCCGTCTTTCACAGCAGTCTTCCTCTCATTGTCCTGGGTGGTTCTCTCAGTCAGCTGCGTCCTACCAGAGTTTCGTCTCTTAGAGACTCTTTTTTTTTAAATAATTTTATTAAATCATAATTGTGTACATTGGTGCAGTCATAGGGCAGAATGTGCTTCATATACAGTCAGAAACATTTTGATCGTACTGTGAGAGATAGCCTTCATAGCATTTTCTTAATCACTATATAAAGACATTGATACTCTACATTAGTCCTAGGGTTTTTCTTCTTTCTCTGATGACTTGGGTTTACAAGCATATCATGTAAATTATTGATATGATATTGAACATGATTTGTAATTTGCTGGCAGTATACTCACAGCCCAATGAGTAAATTTACCTTAACCTATACTCTTTCTCTAAACATTAAAATAGATCAATCCAACTTTATGCTTTGTGACAGAAGAGTAAAGATGTATATTTAAGTCTAATCTATTGCACTGCAAAAGTCTCTAAGGTTTAAATGTAAGAAGCAGTCATATTTCTTCATCAGTAAAATCTTAACTATAAATAACTCAAGTCATGGCAAATGGCATGTTTTAATGGATTAAAGAACATTTTCCGTGAACTGTATACTGTGCAGGAAGTATAACACAAGTGCTGGCGATGTGTCTGGAATGTTGACATCACCTTAGAGTCCCACTACAGCCTTCAGGCTTTAGAGACTTGTAAATCCCCAGTATGTGACTTTCATTTTTTTTAAGAAGCCGACTTCACAATTCTCTTGAGTACTATGATTTCTGCATTACAAAGAGTGACCGATCAAGTAAAATTGGGATCAGTTAAGAATATTTAGTGGAGTGGGTGAATGGTTTTTGAGAGCTGCAAAAATAAAACTTGCCCTGTTTAACAGAGTCCTGGAACTTTGGAGTTCAACTATGATTTTGGCAGCTAAAAAAATGAAGATGATAAGTGCAGAGTGATAGCTCAAGTCTGTAGATAAATGTTTATCTTTTGAGGGTAGGGGTGAAACAATAAGACGGGTTGATATTATTTAGTGCTTCCTTTGTTGAAATTTTTGAAGTATGCAGGCTCTCACTTAATTGTTTATAACCTGTCATCTATGTGCTGAACTGTTGGTCATCTACACAGCATCCTTCTTTTGCTGATTCAAACATTCTAGAAACTACCAGCAGTAGGATTAGCTATGAAAGTTTCTGGGCTATTGAAATACAGTATGAAAATGCAAGATGCCTTGTTCATAAGTAAGGAATTCAAAATTATGACATAGAACAAATACGAGGCCTTTCTAAGTATGGGGCCTCAAAATTACACAGTTTGCACAACCAGGAAGCTGGCCCTGATCGTCAGTCAAACAGCAATAACAGGAGACCTGGAGTCACCATTTCACACACTACGTGCCAAAGCATACTCAGTAGTTTAATTAAGTTACCGTAAGGTACTATTCAACATACATCACTCCTGATTTGCTTAAACTTCATTCCAACTTCTTTAGCCAATAAACACTGAGGTTTTTTTCCCCTAATCATAAGGATCAATTAAATCATATTTGGGAAGAAAAGTATAATATGTTGTTCCTTATTACTTTTGTGCATAACAGAACTACTGTAAATGTTTTGTATTTATTGAATTCTGTTTTGGATGCTGGTGATATAGCAGTGAACAAAATACTGTCCTTGCCCTTATGAAGTTTATATTCTAATGAGCTGCTTTATACTTCAGCAAAGATATCTCAAGTAATTTTTTTAAATATGTAATGGAAGAACTTTTTCTTAAAACTGCAATTTCAGTTTCAATGAGCTTAATTTTGGATGGCAAAACTAAAAACAATCTTTTTGGAGAAAAACGTGATGATGTAAGGCAATTTTACTTAGTAAATACTCTTTATATAATTTAATGAGTTCAGTTGTCAGAAAAGTAGGAAATCATTGATTAGAAAATGCATGAGCAGCATGGAGATTTATTACCACTTTCACAAAAATGTATCGATAATTTCCCATAGATTGCTTCTTTATGATCTATGTGCAAATATTGAGCCAGTTGTCCAAAGTCTTTCATGATGTCCTTCTTCCTTAGTGACCACATACAAAGTAACAGGAAATGGACAACAAAGGGATAAATATATAATATTTCTTTTTATGACAATTTCAACCTTTCCTCCTCTTTTCTTTCTCCTCTCTTCATGGTCCCTTCCTTTCCTTAGAAAGTTGCCTCAATCTTTTGTTTGTTACTTGACTTGTCAGTATGTCCACCGGTAATTTTGTGTTTAAGATGCTCATTATGTACCTAGCTCATGCTCTTGAATCCCAGCAGCTACGTCTTAAGTATTTGATTATCGAGAAATGCTCCGTGCGTGTCCACTGGGATTTCTTTTCCCATCATATCTCCTCTGTTTCTGGCAGTCCTATTGATCTCAGCTAGCAGAAAAGTACTGAATCTTTCAAACTAATAACTTTTTATTTCAAATGTTCATTCTACATTTAAATTTCACTCTCTTAAAAGTATTGTATATTTTTTCTCATTATCAAACTCTATATTCTGTGTTGCTAAAAAGAAGAACGAGCATTTTACTTGATTTTCAAGAATTGACAGAAATGTTAGTTTTATTTTTGACTCCCCAAAGTGACTTGGATTCAAAGAATACTTATCTGGCTATTTGTGTGTTTATTTCAATAAATAATATGCCCTTATGCAGTATAGCAGTTCTTATCAGGAGATATAAGAAACAACTTCTAAAATATGCTCCTATAAGTTGCAGTAATTCTTACCAGGAGATGTAAGATACAACTTCTATAGCATTTTATTTCAAAATTGACCTAGTGGCTTATGGCCATCATGTTTCCTGCAAGCATAGCTTGGAAATTCACTTTCAATAAAGAATCTATTTAACTTTCAGTTAAGGAACTACTAATAATCCTCCAAAATCCTGCTGACCACAGTCTGAAAATATGAAGTGTTCTTTGGAGGGTTTTGGGTGTGGATTGAGAGACACATTTGTGTGATATTCAGCATGTCATCATCAAGCAATGTTTACAAACCCCAATACTCTGGGGATGTGTGCAGGCTCTAGTAAGCAGATGTTAGCAGTCAAGGAAAAAATCATGACTGCTGCCTGAAAATATTCCCTCTTGCCTATGAGTTATATACAAGGTTGTCAAGATTGCTTCTTACTGGTGTGGGTAAAGTGCCTAGGTCACAGGACAGTTAATCCAAAACAAATTTGAAAATAGTAGAAAGAAATCTTCTACAACTGATCATCTAAGAACCTTTCACCCATTTTTATGAGTGAATTTTTATCAATTAAAAGAAAAAAAGCCCTAGCTGTGGGCACTGTAATAATACTATTTAAAATGATTATCTTTAACTTGGTGTCACATAATATTTTTTAAAAAGGAATCCAGACTCTTTAGCCCACCACTCCACTTCTCTGAATATATCAGTGTTTCTCTTGAAAACACTAATTGCATCATATAGCAACTCCAAAAACATATTAACTTCAAATTCTCAGAACTGACAACTACTTTTAGTGGAAAGAGATGAAATAAGTTGAGTCTGTTGCCTTGATGTATTGATTTTTAGAGAGCAAATCTTCCCTCTCTAGATAAAGTATAAGTCTTTGAGGAAAATGGAGGCACTTTTTCCAGTGGAAGTAAGCCATTGGATTAATATAAGTAGACAGAAAAAAATTAAAAAGTAACTTTCGTGATAGTTCCTGTGAACCCTCTTAAGAGAAGGTCAGATTCAATAAAAAAGAAATGGACAACCAGTGGATGCTTTTACTTCTGAAAGAGTAAAGAGGAATTTTGATGGAATCTTAGTCTGTTTTCTTGGGCCCTTGTTTATGTATGACAAAATTTCATGAGTATCATAATTTAATGATAGTTCCAAGGTTTTTAATCAGGATCATTGTATGCTGAGAAATCACCATTGCTTTTGGTAGCAAAATTGATATTGATAGAGCAATTATTATTTAACATGAAGATGGGTATGTCCTCTTATTTTTTTGTTTTGTTTTTTTCCTACTTCTACCTTTAAAAGTTTTGAAATCTTTAGTCACTGTAACATAAAAGGAAGTTCAGGAAGAAAGCAATCATGTTTATAATAAATCAGTTATGTCATTGGAACAGCATTGAAAAAATCTAGAAATACACCCGATTACATATGAATATTTGGTATATGATAGCATTTATATATAACTAAATGCTTAAAAGAGCTCTTCATGTAAATGGTAAAACTTTTTCGGTGGATTGCTAAATAGCCAAAGCTAAAAGCTAAAACAGAATCCACTCCTCACACCATACGGAAGGATAAATTACAAGTAAATTAGCAATCAAAATGTAAAAAATTAAATCTTAGACAACTTAGAAGAAAACTCATCTGCAACTTATCAGAGACAAAAATTTAATACCCCTAACAGATTAAGAACTCTCAAGTTTCAAATAAGAAAAAAACAACTACTCGATTAAAAAATGAATAAGTTACATGGGCAGCCCTTTCACAGATAACTCAAATAACCCTAAACATATAAAGGATGCACAACCATGATCCTAGTGAAAGAAAGACAAACTACAAATACATAGATTTACTATTTCTCTCCTAATAGATTGACCAAAAAGTCAAAAGTTTGACAGAATACACTATTGATGGTAATAGGAGAGAAATACACTTTCAGACATTAATGGGAAAAATGCAAAATGACACCCTTTAAGTCTGAAATACATAAACCACATGGATAGAAATTTGGTAATAACTGGAAAATACATTTTTAAAAATTCTTTGGTCCTTGGGCGGCGCCTGTAGCTCATTGAGTAGGGCACTGGCCCCATATACCAAAGGTGGTGGGTTCAAACCTGGCCTCGGCCGAGCTGCAAAACAGAAAAATAGCCGGGCATTGTGGTGGGTGCCTGTAGTCCCAGCAACTCGTGAGGCTGAGGCAAGAGAATCGCCTAAGCCCAGGAGTTGGAAGTTGCTGTGAGCTGTGTGACGCCACGGCACTCTACCGAGGGTGATAAAGTGAGACTGTCTCTACAAAAAAAAAAAAAAAAAAAAAAAATTCTTTGGTCCAGCATTCTTACTTCTAACAAACTATCTTAAAGACACACTGAACAATTCTGTATATTGTAAGAGAATTCATATGAAGAAAAGGCTAGAAATAATGTAAATGTCCATAAGGAGGTTACTGGTTGAATAAACTGTGGTACATTCATACAGTAGAGTTCTTTGCAGATGTAAGAAGGAATGAAGATGATTCTCTGGTGGAGCATTTGCCAGGATATTTAAGAAGGCAAGGTACAGGTACGTGTTTAGAGTTTGCTACTAGTTCCAGTCCATTTGGGCTGCTCTAAAAAGAATACTGTAAATGGAGATGCTTATAAATAAATGTACAAGGGATGTACTGAAAGTATCCAGCCATCGTTAATACTATTTTTCATACAGCAGACTAGATGCTTTCCAGACAACCCTCATATTTGTCACAGTTCTGGAGTCTTGCATCCTGCATCCAATGTCAAGGTGCTGGCAGATTTGGTGTCTGGTAAGGGCCCATTTGTCATAGATGACACTTTTTTTGTGTGTCTTCACATGGTGGGAGAGGCAAACAAGCTCTCTGGGCTGTTTTATAAGGCCACTAATCACAATCCTTAGGGTGGACTCCTTATGACCTACTCACCTTTAAACAATGCCACCTCTTTCTTTATTTTTTTTTGAGACAAAATCTTTTTCTGTCACCTGAATAGAATGCAGTAGCTCACGACAACTGCAAGCTCTTGGCCTGAAGTGATTCTCCTGCCTTGGTCTCCTTTATATCTGGTACAACAGACCCATGCCAGGTAATTTTTCTATTTTTCTGTTTTTAGTAGAAATAGGGTCTCATTCTTGCTCAGATTGGTCTTGAACTCCTGACCTCAATCAATACCCCCACTTTGGCCTCCCAGAGTGGTAGGCAGCCAGGCAGGAGCCAGTGTGCCAACCCAGGCTCTACCTCTTACTAACATCATTAGTAGAGGTTCAGCTTTAACCTATAAATTTTTTTTATTAAAGCATAACTGTGTACACTAATGCAATTCTGGGGTACAATGTGCTGGTTTTATATACAATTTGAAATATTTTCATCAAACTTTAAAGGTATAAATTTTGAGGAACAGAAACATTCAGACCATGGCATTACTTTTTATATTAGAAAGGGGATAGAAATATGTGTATTCTCTTATGCTTTCAAAAAGAAGCAATTTAAGAATAAGCAAAAAACTTAATAAAAATGGTTACTGATTAGGATAGAAAGAAAATAGAGATCTAGCTGTCTCTAGATGTGCAGTCTTATAGTAATGTGATGTATTGTAATGTAATGCCATATACCTTTAAGTCTGAAATACATAAATATTTTTGTGAAATTAAACAAAGAAAGAAGTATTTCTATAAATAATAAAAAGAAATTGAACATAATGTCAAGTGTGTGACATAATCAACCAGATAAGGAATATTTAAAGTGATTTTAAAATATGGTCTTAGGGGCAGCACCTGTAACTCAGTGGATAGGATGCCGGCCATGTACACCAAGGCTGGCAGGTTCATGCTCAGCTAGCTAAAGCAACAGTGACAACTGCAAAAAAAAAATAGCCATTTTGGCAGGTGCCTGCAGTCCAAACTACTTGGGAGGCTGAGGCAAGAGAATCCCTTAAGCCCAAGAGTTTGAGGTTGCTGTGAGCTGTGATGCTATGGCACTCTTCCCAGGGAGACAGCTTGAGATTCTGTCTCAAAAAAAAGAAAGAAAGAAAGAAAATATTGTCTTATTCCATCCTCAGTGGACTATATCTAAGGACAGAAGAAATTGGATTCAGCAGCCCTATTGTTAGTAATAACATTGTTACATTATTGTGAAAAATAACATTGGTGTGCATAATAAAGTGAATAAGCAAATAAGTCAATGTCATTCAATACAGGTGCAAAAAGATATGAATGGAAAGTAAAAATTTTAAGTATAAACTTTGTGATGTCCTACTTGGATTTGAATTATCACTAGGAATTCATGTATTTTTTTAAAAGAAAACATTTCCTTGTTCTGCACACTTAAAAATCCTAGAAAGAGTGACAATTTAGTAGGAGTGAATACTCCTGCACTTGTATTGCATTCTCTATGTACACTTTTCCACTCAGGAAATCAGTGCCCCTTAGAGAAATGGCTAATTCTAAATCTGGGCCAGAGAATATATGCTTAATCCTGGCTCGCATGACAAAAAACAGGAAAGTGACCAAAGATTACAGGGCTGTATCAAAAGAATACAAGAAGCAATTTTTAGGATTTCCACTGGCTGAAGTAAAGACAATTTGAACATTATAAAGATAATGGCTGAAAATTTCTGAAACACTTAAATGTTTTTAAATTCCACAAGTTTTAATGATAAAAATAAAATAAAATATTGGTCGTTGGAGGTTTTTATACCAACTCATTCTGAAAATTGGTAAATAAAAGTAATAAAAATCAGGCATTTATTCTGTCTTTCCTGCACACACTGTATTTTAGAATAATTAAATAGCTGGTGAGGAAAAACCTTTTTAGAAGAATTTCAGCCAAAAAACATGGAAGAAATAGTAAAATTAGACAGTCATCATTTTGTAAGTCCTTAGGAAATAATAATTGAGGCAATGATTATTCTGTGCTCTTAAAACAATTAGGTCAGTTTCTCTCAACCTTTTTTTAATCTCATGGCACATTTGAACCTACAGGTAAACTTCAACCTTTTTTTTTAATCTCATGGTCCATTTGAACCTACATGCTTAAATTATGTTGATCAAAAAAAAAAAAAAAGAGTAGGCCAGCCGTGGTGGCTCATTCCTGTAATCCTAGCATTTGGGAGGTCAAGGCAGGTGGATTGCCTGAGCTCAAGGTTTCAAGAACAGCCTGGCCCAGAGCAAGACCTCATCTTGAAAAATAGCCAGGTGTTATGGCAGGTGCCTATAGTACCAGCTAGGTGGGAGGCTGAGGCAAGAGAATCGTATAAGCCCAAGAGTTTGAGGTTTCTGTGAGCTATGACGCCAGAGCTCTCTATCAAGGGCAACAAAGTGAGACTCTGTCTCCAATAAAAAAGAATAAGAAAAAATACATATACTTACTGAGCTTTGAACTTCTTTGGAAAATGATTTAATTAATGATCTGTAAAAACTTCTGCAGCACACTTAAGATCCTCTCATGGCACACCAGTGTACTGCAGCCATTAGGTGAAAGGTGGTTGGGAAATTTTATGAAGGATGCATAAGGCTGACACCTGAACCAACTGATCGGTCTTAACATTATTATTTTTATTATTTATTTACTTATTGAGACAGAATCTCACTCTCTTGCACCAGGTAGCGTGTAGTGACATCATCATATTTCACTGCAACCTCAAACTCCTGAGCTCAAGCCATCCTCGTGTCTCAGCTTCCCCAGGAGCAAGGACTACTAGCATTTGCCACAATGACCAGCTAATTTTTCTATTGTTAATAGAGATAGGGGTCACGTTTTTTCTTAAGCAGGTCTCTAACTCCTGAATTCAAGCAATCCTCTTGCCTTAGCCTCCCCAAGTGCTAGGATTACAAGCATGAACCACCGTGCTTGGCCAGTCTTAACATTATTAAAATCAGCCATGTTGTCCCTTCTGATGTAAAAGGAAGTGTACGATACACTACAAAATTGAATGCTCATGTAATTAAGGCACTAGATCCAGTTACCAGTTTACAGAATTATGGAGGGGATTGGGGAACATATTAAATGACTCTATAATGGCTGTATACCTGATAAGGACATAATCAGATAGAATCCTATAGAGGGTAGAAAAAGGACTAACAACATTTCCCTCTTTTTTTAAACAAATAAATGGCATTGTTATCATAAATAAAAATGAGACCAACCTGAAGAATCCTCAAGTAGACAAAGCCAGTTAGGTTTCACAAGTGACCTTAACCTTACTTGATTTGCCAACATAAGCAAGACATAACTAGAACTGTTTCTTGTAAATGCCAATATTAAAGAAAATTGTAACTTAAGGCTAACTGATCAGAAGTCACCAACATAACTAGAGACGTTCCAGCAGGACAGATCAAGTAGTACAACTGTATAAGTAACTAGTCGAATATTATCTTTGGCTTACTTCTGTGTTTACTGTATAAAAGCCTTCCCTTTTTCCTCCCATCATGGGAACCCCCAAACCACTTACATTTTGAGCTGCTGTTAGCTCAAACATACTCTTTAAAATTCTTTGTACCTTGATTTAACTTTTAACAACAGCATGAACAACGTAAAATAAAGAAAGGGGAAAGTATTATAGATAAGATTTTAAAAGACATATGGGTGAAATGGAATGGGTGGTTTCTCATTTAGATTCTAATGCAAATAAATCAATTAAAAAAAGACATTATGGAAACAACAAAAACAAATGAACATAGACATAACATTAAGTGATTTTAAGGAATTAGTGTTATCTTGGCTGAGCATCATGTTAGTATTAAGATGATGTTTTGAAAAAAAGAAGGCCTTACATGTGATAGCTACATATTCCTGCACAAAACAGGATGCTGAGATTTGCTGTAGATGTCAGAAAAAATGAAAGTGTAGGGAATGGACAAAACAAAATGGCAAAATGTTGTTACTTGTTAAAGCTGGCAAATGGAGATGCCTTACATAACTTACATTCATTCTGACGTTTATATCAATATTTGTATATATTCATGATCTATAGTGTTCTGACATTTATATCAATATTTGTATATATTCATGATCTATAGTGTTATAGATTTATTATTAGTATGTGTTTGGTTAGCAACACCTGAGAAGGGAAAGGTGTAAGAATGTACTTTTATTGAAGAAAATAAACAGTTCACTGAACCAAGAAGAGCAAGTATAAGGTTCAACTTTCTTCTGAAATAAAGCTTAAATTTGTTTACCTCTGGTACAATTTAATTTAAGCCTAAAAATCTTACAAGTATAAATGTTTCTTTGATGTTATGATTCCCCCTAGATTCTGCCTTGATGTGTTGAGAGCAATGAATCTAAATGAATGCAGAACAGGTAAACTGAAGTGCCCATTAGATGCACTATTTGTAAGCAAAGAATTAGTGGTTAGAAAAATGTTTTACCTTTCAGCTGCTTGGAGGAAAAAAATACATGTGTGACTGTACATTATTACATTTTGGGAGGAGTTTATAGAATCCGAATCATTTCCAAATTTATGCAGAATCCAAATAGGTTCCTTTGGGATCCAAAATAAGTAGATTTCAAAACTGGACTGATGTTGGTGAGCAAGGATAAGCGGTTCTCAAGATGTGGTTATGTGACAACTGAGACCCAAATGCTGATATCAGCTTCATCCTGACACCGAGAGAGAGAGTGGATATTTCAGTAATGAGAGCATACCTAACTATGGCTCCACAAGAGGGTCTTATACCCCTGATTTGTGTGACTCCACAGTTATCCATTCCTTGCCCACATTCAGCATAGTCTGGGCACTGGTAGCTGATCACCCAGAGGTCCCAGCTGCTTGGTGAGTAGGCAGCAGGGCTGAGACCACAACTACCTTTCAGCAAAACACCTGGAAACCAGGCCCTCCTTTGCTCTGGCTTGTAATAGGAGGCACAATTCGGGTTCTGAGAGGCCATACAGGGCTGCTGCATGAGTTACAGTCTCTTTCCTCGTATCCATTGATTTATGTCCATCAGTGAACAAGTGGGATAAATAGATTGGCTTTGGCCTGACCACCTGCATGATACTTTTAATTACCTATATGCAAAAATATTTATTTTTATAAAACAAAAAATAAGGGCAGAGGCAGTGTTTGAGATGTATAGCTGGGTGCACAAAGGTACTCAGATTCCATACATGTGTTTGGTAGATCAGTGTGCGCTCCAGATAGCCAAGTGGAAACATTCAGAAGTCGTTATGGTGGGCACAAAAATCTTATCTGAATAATCTCCATTCTGCTGACTCTGGCCTTTCTTTCTGCCCTTTACTGTGATTGGAAGGGCGTCACAGACTATGTTCAACCTTACATTTTCCTCTCCTTGGCATGCAGCTGTAAATTCAATTAATAAAAATTAATTTGATAGGAAAAATGGTTTTATGTCTGAAATGGAAAATAAATGTAAATGTAAGGGAAACAGTTTTATAGTAAAACCATTTTATTCCCACTGAAATGCACATCAGAAAATAGGATGACCAGGATTATTCCAGGAAAACAATCCCCAAGGCAATTGTTGGCGTGCACAGTAGAGGCAGGAAGTGATTTCTGGTTAATAATTTCAGACGCTATTCCCCAAAATTCCAGAGTAAACTAGAAATTATCTTTAAAAACAATGTAAGTACCTGATTGGCACAACAGAAATCTTGATAACTAGTCTAAATTTTCCCTTTCCTTGAAAGAACAGATATTATTATCATCAAGACCCTGAGGTAGCTAAAGAGGCCTCCGGTTTCTTTAAATTTAATATGATAATCTTATTTTATTTTTGTTTTATTATTTAATATCAAATTAATATGAGGGTACAAATTTTTAGGATACATTGTTCTCATTTCCAAGGTAAAGTTCAAGTTGTAGCAGAACCCCTCTTTCAGGGGCATGCTGAACACCCTTGCATCGTGCATATTAGGTGAGATCCTACCAACTGCCCTCTCCCCTCCCCCGAATTACCCTCCTCCTTCTTGTTCTTCCTTCCGCCCTCCTCTTCCCCTTGCTAAACTGTGTAAATGTTTTATCATTCATATGGGTGTGTAATCGTTTGTATATTGGTTTCATATTAGTATTGAGTACAATGGATTTTTTTTCCCATTCTTGTGATAATTTACTAAGAAGAATGTGTTTCAACTCCGTCCAGATAAACAAAAGATGAAAAGTCTACATCTTTTCTTATGGCTGAATAGTATTCCACAGTATACATATGACACAGTTTGTTAATCCATTCATGGGTTGATGGGCATTTGGGTTGCTTCCACAACTTGCAATTGTGAATTGAGCTACAATAAACATTCTGGTGCAAATGTCTTTTCTGGATAGATACCCTAGTAATGCGATTGCAGGATCAAATGGAAGATCTACTTTTAGCTCTTTGAGAAGTCTCCATACATTTTTCCATAAAGTTTGTATTAGTTTGCAATCCCACCAGCAGTGTATTCCCTTCTCTCTACATCCATGACAGCATCTGCAGATTTGGGACTTCGTAATGTGGGCTAATCTTACTGGAGTTAGGTGATATCTCAGAGTGGTTTTGATCTATATTTCTCTGATGATTAAAGATAATGAGCATTTTTTCATGTGTTTGTTGGCCATTCGACTGTCATCTTCAGAGAAGTTTCTGTTCAAGTCTCCCGCCCACTTAGAAATGGGATTATTTTCTCTCTTCTTATTGATTGACTTGAGGTCTCCATACATTCTAGTTATCAGGACTTTGTCACACTCATAACATGCAAAAATATCCCATTCTGAAGGCTGTCTGTTTGCTTTGATTGTGTTACCCTTAGCTGTGCAGAAGATTTTTAGCTTGATCAAATCCCAGTTATTTATTTTTGGTGTTGCTGCAATTGCCAGGGAGAGTGTTCCTTATAAAATCTTTATCCAGGGAAATATATTCAAGTGTTTTCCCTACACTGTCCTCTAAAGTTGTTATTGTTTCATGTCTTAAATTTTAATCTTTTATCCAACAAGAATCAATTTTTTGTCAATGGTACGAGTTGTAGGTCTTCTACATGTGGCTAACCAGTTCTCTCAGCACCACTGATTAAATATAAATGGGTATTTATATTTAAATATAAATCATAAATAGGAATTCTTTTTCCCAGTACATGTTTATCAAAGATCAAATGATGATATATGGCTGGGTTCATCTCCATTTTTTTTTTCTTTTTTTTTGTAGAGACAGAGTCTCACTTTATTGCCCTCACTAGAGTGTCATGGATCACACAGTTCACAGCAACCTCCAGTTCCTGGGCTTAGGCAATTCTCTTAGGCACCCGCCACAACACCCGGCTATTTTTTTTTGTTGTTGCAGTTTGGCCAGGGCCAAATTTGAACCCACCACCCTCGGTATATGGGGCCGGCGCCCTACTCACTGAGCCTCACGTGCTGCTCTAGGTTCATCTCTAGATTCTCTATTATATTCCGTAGATCTAAGTCTCTATTTTTTTGTGCCAGTACCATGCTGTTTTGATCACTATAGACTTGTAGTATACCTGAAGTCTGGTAACACAATGCTTCCAGATTTGTTTTAATTTCTAAGAATTGTATGAACTATTCGGGGATTTTTTATGGTACCTTATGAAACAAAGTACTATTTTTTCAAGTTCTTCAAAATATGACATTAATGCTTTGATGGGGATTGCATTAAATACGTAGATTGCTTTGGGCAGTTTGGATGTTTAAACAATGTTGATTCTTCACAGCCACAAGCATGGTATGTTCTTCCATTTGTTAATGTCTTCTGCTTCTTTTCTTAAGGTTTCATAGTTCTCTTTAAAAAGAACTTTCATGTCCTTTGTTAGATCTATTCCCAGGTATTTCAACTTCTTTGGAGCTATTATAAAAGGTATAGAGTCTTTGATTTTATTCTGGGATTAACTGTTGTTGATTTCATAACTTGAGATGTTATATTCCTTGATCACTTCTAAGAGCTTTGCACTTGAGTCTCTGGGGTTTTCCAGGTATAAGATCATGTCATCTGCAAAGAGCAAGATTTTGACCTCCTCTGTCCCCATTTGAATACCCTTGATCTCCTTCTCTTGCACGACTGTAATGGCTAGGACTTCCAGCACTATGTTGAATAGCAGCAGTGACAGTAGGCATCCTTGTCTAGTTCCAGATCTGAGTGGAACAGCTTTCAGTTTTACTCCATTCACTATGATATTGGCTGTGGGTTTATTGTAAATTGCCTCCATCAGTTTAAGAAATGTCCCACCTAAGCCTATTTTCTTAAGTGTTCTTATCATGAAAGGATGCTTGATATTATCAAAAGCCTTTCCTGAATCAATTGAGAGACTCTTTTGGTCTTTGTTTTTTATTTTATTTATGTGGTGAATTATATTTATGGATTTATATATGTTGAACCAACAATGCATCCCTGGGATAAAACCCACTTGATCATGGTGTATAACTTTAAATGTGTTGCTATATTCTGCTTGCTAAGATCTTATTGAATATTTTGAATCGATATTCATTAATGATAGTGGCCTATAGTTTTCTTTTTTCCTTTCCTGGTTTGAGGATCAGGGTTATATTTGCTTTGTAGAATGTGTTGGGAAGGATTCCTTCCTTGTCTATATTTTGGAATACATTATTCAATATAGGAAGTAGTTCCCCTTTGAAGGTGTGAATTCTGGTGTGAAACCATCTGATTCAGGGTTCTTGTTTTTTGGGAGATTTTGTATAATTGATGCTATTTCAGTGCTTGATATAGGTCTATTGAACATTTCTAATTCTTTCTGGATGACTTTAATTTAGGGAAGGTGGTATGTTTCCAGGTTTGATCCATTTTCTCTACATTTTTATATTTCTGTGCATAGAGTTTTTGGCAATAATCATTGAGGATCTTTTGTATTCCTGTGGTATCTGTTGTTATTTTCCCTTTATTGTTTTTGATTGAAGTTATTAGAAATCTTACCTTATTTTTCTATTTCTGGTTATTTTAGCCAGGTTTATCAATTTTATTAATCTTTTCAAAGAATAGACTTTTTGTTTTGTTGATCTTCTGAATGATTCTTTTGTTCTCAATTTCATTTAATTCTGCTTTAATTTTGGCTATTTCTTTTCTTCTGCTGGGTTTGGGGTTGGATTATTCTTCCTTTTCCAGTTGCTTGAGATAGCCCATTAGGTTATTGTCTTGCTCTCTTTCTGTTTTCTTCATGAAGGCATCTAATGCTATAAATGTCCCTCTTAGGACTGCCTTTGCAGTATTCCACAGGTTTTGATAGTTTGTGGTTTCATTATCATTTTTGTTCCAGAAATGATTTCCTTCTTAATCTTGTCTTTGACCCAGCTATCATTTAGCATAAGGTTATTTAGTTTCCATGACTTTACCTGAGCATGAAGATTCTTGTTGCTGTCTAGTTCGACTTTTATTTCGTGATGGTCTGAGAAGATACAAGGAATAATTTCTATTCTTTTGAATTTGTTGAAGTTATATTTGTGTCCTAATATAGGACCAATTTTGGAGGATAACCTTCAGGCTGATCAGAAGGATGTGTATTCACATTCTGTATTTTGTTAGGGTGAAATGTTCTGTGTATGTCTGTTAAGTCCTTTTTTTGTAGGGTCATGTTTAAGTCCATTATTTCTTTGTTAATTTCTGCTTAGAGGATCTGTCTAGTACTGCCAAAAGGGTTCCAAAATCTCCAACTATTATATTGCAGAAAGATATCATATTATTCAGATTTTCTAGAAATTATTTTATAAATCAAGGAGTGTTCAGGTGGGTGTGTAAATATTAATTACTGAAATCTCTTCATGTTTTGTATTCCCCTTGACAAGTATGTAGTGTCCATCTTGGTCTTTCCTTTTTTAATTTTATTTTATTGTTATTATTTTTTTGGTTTAAATCCAACTGTATCTGCATATAAGATTGAAACTCTTGCTTTATTCTGACTTCTATTTGCTTGGCTTAGTGTTTTCCATCCATTAACATCTTATTTTGTCCTTTTAGGCATATTTCTTGGAAAAAACAGATATCTGGCCTGAGCATTTATAACCAGTCAGCAGCCTGTGACTCCTTAGAGGATAATTCAAGCCATTCACATTTATTGAGAGAATTGATAAGTATGATGGAGTTTTGGTTATCTCATTTTTCCTGAGGTCCAGCACTCATTTTTATCCCTTTCACCATTGTGGAAGCTAGGCTTTGTTTTTTTAATTCTGGGTGTGTTTACTTTGGTGGTAGACAATTATGCTAGTCATCATGAAGAATGGGTCTGAGCACTTCCTATAGAACTAGTCTATGGCAAAGTTACTTAACATTTGGATATCAGTAAAATATTTGATTTCTTCATCACAAATGAAACTCAGTTTAGCAGGATACAGCATACTGGGCTAAAAATTGTTTTAAGAAGATTAAAGGTCAAAGACCATTCTCTTTTAGTTTGAAAAGTTTTGGCTGAAAGATCTGCAGTCATCCTGATATTTTTCCCTTTATAGGTAAGACTTTTCTTATGCCTGACTGCTTGTAGAATTTTCTCCTTCATATTAACATATTAACTTTGGCAAAGTTAATTACAATATGTCTAAGAGATGCTTTGGATTGATTCATGCTGGGATTCTTAAACTACCTACTGTCTTGATTTCTGTGTGTCTCACAATGCTTAAGAAATTCTCACCATAATATCTTGACATGCGGCATACCTTTAGGATCATCGTCTTCTCCTTCAGAAATCCCTATAATTTGAATGTGTGATCTCTTGGAATGATCCCATAATTCTCTCAGGGAATGTTTTTGTTCTCCTTTTTTCTGCCTCTTTGCATGCTTGCATAGTCCAAAAGTCTTGTCTTCAATTTCTGAAATTCTTTCTTCTCCCTGTTTGATTCTATTTCTGAGGGTCTCTACTGAGTTTCAAAGCTCCTCAAATGCCTTATCCCTAAGATCTGCTATATCTTTCCTCATTATGTCCATATCCTTGGTGACTTTGTCTTTGAATTCATGAATTTCTCAAGACAACTTTTAAAATTTGTTTTGGATTTCTATTTCCACCTTTTCCTCCATTCCAATCATATTATTTGCCGTCCAAATTCTGAATTCTATTTTTGACATTTCAGCCATTTCTCTATGGATGGTATTTTCTGTTGTATCTCCCTGGTAATCTTCTGGGGTAATTGATTTGTTCCCATTTTTCGTATTACCAGAGTTCTTCTGCTGATTCCTCCTCATGAGTATTTTCAGATTTTTTTAAATAAATTAATTGTATAATTGTACATTTTTAGTTGGACTAATGAGTGTCATGAATAACAATTGAGAGATAATCTAATTGGGAACCCCTAGGAAATACTGTACTAACCTATTTGACAATTAAAACTCACTGAGAGTGGATCAGGAGGTTCCAGGAACTAGAGCTAAACACCCTTTCTCTAATAAGCTGAGGCTTGTGTTTGTGGCTCTTCCCCTACAGCCTTTCAGGGCTGCTGCCAGAGACTCTGAGGCCCAGCTTGGTGAGACAGCACAACCTGGTTCGGTCTTGGTGTTGGCCTGACCTCTTACCCAATCCTACAGAGTCTCAGAGTCTCCATAATTTGCTGGAATCTCTGCTGGGCAAAGATACAAACATCTGTGGTCCCTTCCCCTGCCAGTGATAGGAATGAAGGGAATCTGCAACAAACCTACTGAATCTGCCCCTCTCTGCTGCAACTCCCCCCCACCACTGCTGCTCAAACAAAGTCAAACGCATGGTGAATCTGCAGGCCCAGACAGCAGCAGCAAGAGAACAAGAAACGGTGGATGGCTCCGACTGAAAGTTCCAGTCAAACTCCATTAGGCAGAATGAGCAACATCCACGTGAAAGAATTCAGAGGGTCACCAGGCAGCCAGAAAACAAAAATTCATGGGCAGATCTGTCTGAGAGTTCCTGGAGAAGGGTCTTTTCTAGTGGGAAAGGGAGTCAGAATAGTTCACACCTCTCTCCGACAAAGTTAGAACTGTGGCGCCACTGTTTCCACACTGCAGCTCAGCAGCCCACACAATACCCTGGCCTCTCAGTGAACTTGCCAAACACTCTGGCCTCTACAGGGGGCAGTCTGTCAGGCAACTAGATTGGGGGAAGGGTGAGCTGTGGGCTCGGAACCTTGGAGAGAATATTTGTTCACTTTTGTGCCAGGCAGGATGGGGCCCGGGCTCAGCGGTGGGACCTCCTTTGAGGTCCCAAGGACCAAGATTTAACAGCTCTCGCCTGTGAAGTGAGGTCAGAGGTCTTTTGTTCACTGCTTGCTTGCAGAAAGCCCACTGTGGACCTACCATTTGAGGAAGGGGTCTCTTGTCCCCTTGGCAATGGGTGCCTTCCGACTAGTCACTCTGTACATGATCTTTGTTATCTTTCTTCCTCTTTCTTGGCCTTGCAGCTTGTCTCAGCAGTGATAATGTACACCTCACTTTCTTCTCACTGTGTTCATCTCTCTACCTTGAGCTTCTCTGAATCCACTTCAGTCCAACATCTCTTCATCTGGACAGGAGCCTCTTGTAAAAGTTGGCCATCTTGACTCTGATAACCTTATTTTACCTCGAGGTACCACAATCAGAAAGTTCAACAAGACCAGCTGTCATGTAATTCTAAGAGTGTCCCGAAGGATATCAGTTCATCACTGCTTCTTCCTCTCCACTTTCTGATGCCTGAAATGTCATTGTCCAAGCTTCATCCTGTTTGCTTACAATTTTTATGTTTGTCAAAATTCAAATAACCGTTAACAGATTAATTCTTAGAGTTGTAATCAAGCATGCATACTGGTGTTTTTCAAGCAGAGGTCCACCAAACCCGTGGGGATTCTCATGTATATTCTTCATATATCTTTGTATTTTTACCCCTGCAATAAAATACTATTTTTGTTAGTTATAAAGTCAAAACTCTCTTGCACTGGTAATTGGCAATTACAAGACATTCATTTCTTGGGAAATGAGTGAAAACTTTTTCTTAAAGAAGGTTCTTATGTTTTTGAGTTTGGTTCTTAGCTCCTATGTTGTTGATACCCTTGGTGATCTAATGAAACCTATGGACTCTTTCTCACAATGTTTTCAAAATTATTCAAATTATTTCAAAAATAAAATACATAAGATTACATAAAATCATAAAGGAATCCGTATTAAATTCAGTTTTCAAAGCATCAGAACACCAAATTGTTGATGTAGCAATGTATATGCTTTCTTATTAATACTTAAATAACAAGACAAGGTGGAAAATTTAATAACCACCATAATTCCAAAATAATAATGAGGGTAAGTGGTATTTGAAGATAATCTGTAATGATTACAATGTGATATGAAAATATCTGTGATTTCTCTTACTGATGAATCACAGTAGCACACACTGTAGTTTGTTGTTTACATTCATAATTAAAGGAAATGATAATTTCAGTTTGAGGTTAGTGGAAATAAAGATGTCTTTTTAAAAAGCCCAAGTTCATAAGCTCTCTGAATGCTGTCCAAGGACCCTAATTGAAAATCCCTGGCTTAGAAGATTTGTTGTATTATTGGACCTGATAAACTTTCTTTTTGGCTAGTTAAGTTTTTGCTTGGAAGATTCAACTTACCTTTTAATCTTCTCCCCCAATTTTTAGCCCCAATTTTAATTTTCCATATGCAAAGGTACAGCTGAGCTACCTCTGATATCAGGCCAGGAAACTGGCAAGATTGATTCCAGCCATCACCTTATTTCCCTCCCTTTTCTTGATGTGTTAAACATCAGAGAGGATGGAATTAGTGCTGCCATGGCCAAGGTAACTGAATGGCCTCTGTCTTGGGGGTTTGACTCCCTACTTCCTTTGGCAACTCTTTAAGCAAGGGAGTATATATACCACACCATTCCCACATATTTATATATTTTTTCTTCAAAGGATTTCTTAAAACAGATGTTGCCTTTTCCTGAAAGAAGCCTCTGGATACTATTTGTCTACAGAGGGAAGATCATGCTGTTTCTGACTTTGAATTTGGGGAAACAAAATTTAATTCTACAGATGCTGGTTTTTCCATTAAAATTCTTGGCCATGGAGTGGGGGCATAAGCATGTGTCCACATAATTTCATTTTCAGTCTTCCCAATAATCTATTTTTAGAAATATACTTTATATTTATAGTCTAATCATTTTTATTAACCCAAACATTGTTTCACTTATTTACTCATGATTTATAAGGAAAGTTCTCTTATTAGCTAGATATTGCCATGCCTGCCACTATCTGAGTCAGAAGAAAAGGAGAAAACCTGAAGAATTAAGGCAAATGAATTCTTGAATTTTGTGACTGTACATAGTCGTTTCTAAGAAATCAAGGAATTTAGGGCATTTAACAAATTCAATGGTTGCCATAATTTTATATAAAAAACACTTCCCCAAAATACATACCTTACATATAAATTAGATGTTGTTATTGTTTAAAAGGACTAGTACATATTCTTTTCACTTTGACTCTAAGTCATGTTCTCCATCATGAATGTGAGTGCTGCTTAAGGAGGGGGGATGACTACAGCTGTCATTTGGTGTCTTTGTGCCGTGACTTGCATGCTGTTTACATTCAGAGACCATATGTCATCTGTTGCTCTCCATACCCTGAGTCAGCCATCTCTGAGACGCTTGCCAGGGGTGTGCTGGTAAATGTTTAACAACTGGCTCTCCAGGGGAAATAAAGGCCAAATGTGTAGAATTTGCCAATTTAGTGGTTTAAAATCCTCCCACTATGGATAATTTCAAGCTACCAAAATGACTTCACTGAATACAGATTTGGGAAAAGATGAGTCCAAGTGGTTCTTGTAAGCCTGAGACGCCAGTTCCAGCACCTCACTGTTCCCCATTGCTAAGAACTATAATTGTCCATTTCTGGGGTTTTGTTTGTTTGCTCTTGTTTCGTTTCTTGCTCTTTTTGTTCACACTGCAGCATGGGGGCTGGGAGTGGGGGAAACACCCAGATAACAACTCTGTCTCTTGAATTTGATTTGCAGAACTTTGGTTTTGATCATAGTCAGCCTCATATGTCCTCATAATAGGCAAATTAATGTTCTACTTTAATGCTGTTCCTTACTACTGATGTCACCCACTAAATTACTTCAGAAGCTAACGTGACATCTGTTAGAACTGAAAGTCTTGCACCTACGTCAACCCAAGGCTCACTCGAGTTTTGTAGATGGTACATATCCAGTTAAGTAGGGAAACCCTAAAAAATTTCTTCTGATCAAGCATAGACCATGGATCTTTTTCAGTATCCATGAAAGTATTATTTACAATGAGATATTCTTCAAGCAGAAAAATGGCATCTTTAAAATACTTCTAGGGGATGGAATACTACACATTGAAATCAGAATACAGTATGTCTACTACACAACTCCCTCAATCCACCAAATCTATCAAAAGGAAAATGGTGCTGGTGTAGTATGGACCTACAGTGGCTCTTAATGCTCACCACATCCTTCCTGAAATGTGTGCCAACTCTCTATTCTGTAATTACAAAAATGGAGGTGACCAATGGCTTCTGGCATACAATCTTTGTTATCCCTTCTTAAAAAATTGGGACTGTCAGGGGCTACATGGTTAAGCCACTTAATCATTCTCTGTTTTCTTTTCATTCACAAAATGCTGTCTTAGACTATAAAATATAATTATATATTGAATATTGAGATAAAATTTACATTCCACACAATTCACCTGTTTAAGGTGTGCAATTCAGTGATTTTTTTTAATATATTCACAGAATTATGGGAACATCCCCTCCATCAATGTTAGAACATTTTTATCATTCATGAAACTTTTTCCCTATTAGCAGTCATTTCCTAGTGTCCCTCCCCCTGGGCCCAGGAAACCATCACAACTTTCTTTTCTTTTCTTTTCTTTTTTATTTACGTATACATGTGTTTATTTGGTTTCCACTTTTTGCCTTCACAAAATTAAAAAGGCTTAAAATTTAATAACAATAATAATGTCTAAGATAAGGACAAGAAGCAAAAACCTCATAAAGAACAAACGAAGATAAATACATTCAGAAAAGAAATCAGACGATTGCAGCAATGAAATTTGAGCAATAATAATAATAATGCAAAAAAAGTAACGTTCACATTGTCAGCTAAGAGTATGTCTATCGTAGAATGCTTTAACTCTGAGGTTCATTACAGAGTCATCAGTTAACTTCTTGTTTTTTTTCCACAGTCTCAAAAAATAGACAACTAATATTTATAAATAAAAATAAAGGATAATTTCAAAAAACAGATACCATCATGTAATAACTGAGCAAGAAGCTTATATAACTCATAGTTTTTTGACTGTTATTTTTGGGCAAAGTACACCAAAGCCTAAGTGTTCCTGATAAGAAACAGAATATAGATATACTACGTACATGGTCATGAGCTACACAACAACATTTTGGGTCACCAACCAACCACATGTATGAAGGTGATCCCGTAAGATTGTAATGGAGCTGAAAACTTCCTATGATGTAGTGATGTCATCATCATAGCTCACCTCACCTTGAAAATCCTGGGCTGAAATGATCCTCCTGCCTCAGCTTCTCAAGTATCTGGTACTACAGATGTACACCACCATGCCTGGCTAATTAAAAAAAAATTTTTTTTTTTTGTAGAGATGGGGTCGTGCTATTGCCCAGATTGAAAAAAGTATTTTTGTACAGCTGTACAATTTGTTTGGGCTTTAAGTATTACCACAAAAGAGTCATAAAACTTCACAAATTAAAAAAATTGTAAGGTAAAAAAGTTACAGTAAACTGAAGTTAACTTATTATTGAAAGGATAATTTTTTTAAAAACGAATTTAGTGCAGTTTAAGTATACTGTAAAGTGTTTTTAAAGTGTACACTATGTCCTAGGACTTCACATTCACTCCCCACTCACTCATTCTCTGACTCACTCAGAGCAACTTCCAGCCTTGCAAGCACCATTGGTGGTAAGTGCCCTATATGGGTGTACTTTGTAATTTTTTTATACTGTATTTTACTGTACCTTTTCTGTATTTAGATACAGAAACACTTGTCATTTTGTTACAACTGCCTACCATATTCAGTACTGTAATATGCCATACAGGATTGTAGACTAGGTGTGTGGGCTATACCACCTAGGTGTGTAAATATACTCTGATGTTTGCACAATGACAAAATTGCCTAATGATGATTTTGGCAAAACATATCCCAAATTGTTGAGAAACATATGACTGTGTATCTGTGTTTCTCGCACACATCTACACATACACACTATACATACATATGCAAATGTATGCAATTATATACATATACGGTATGCCTTCTGTATTTGCAGGGCCTGCATCTGAAGATTCAATTAGCTGAGGACGTAAAATATAGAGAGGGGTGCTCAGTTGTAACTCCTACACTAACCGATAAATGCAAACAGTGTAACCCAGTCATATGAACCTTTATGTTAACCTGAAAAACAATACAGTTCATAGGTGGTTGTTGAAACCACCCCCCCCCCCAATGCTGGACCAATGGATATGGAGGAGGGAGTAAGAGACTTGAGCATCCACAAATTCTGATATCTATTTGGGATCTTGAACCAATCCCCTCAGATACTAAGGGACATCTGCACACAGACAGATGAATTATACAGTTTTCCGAAGATGCTTTATCAAACATTTTTTCATTTGATAATTATAGGTATAAAAGTTATTGGAGTAAAAAGTAGTACCTCTCTATATATTTCACTTTCTCATTCTATTGAAATATCTATGTGTATGTTTCTATATAAAGATTAAGAAGAAATCTTTTAACACACGTAAAGTTGAAAATGAAAAGGTAAAATAAAAATATATTATTAGAAGTTGCTGTGATCCCTACACTTCTGTTCTAAGTAAGACTATAAAGTAGCCAGGACATTCTTTTTCTCTCTATCCATTGACTCCACCATCCCAGGATACTGCCTAGTATTTCATTAAGAGTACAGGAATGAGGTCTTGGGCCTTGTCCTCTGTCTCAGGGCGCTATCACTGGTCTCGGGGATCTGAAACAATGTGAATTATTAATGAACCTGCTCTTTTAGGTATAGGGCCCAGATTCAGTGTGGTTAACTTTAATATTAACCATACTAGGACACGAAGATCCCCTGCCTCTTATACACTTTGTTGTAACTAAAATATAGAGTTCAGTTCTGAGTGGGAAGATATCAAAATGCTGCTAACGAATTAGAGCACGTTCAGGGGCAAGCAAGAGCCTGAGAGATAAGAAGCATGTCAAATGAGGAATGTCTGACACACCAGCGACATAGTCTAGCCTGGGGAAGAAAAGAGTCAAGAAGATGTGATACGTATATTCAAATATTAGAACAGTTATCATGCTTCACAGAGGAATATGTAAATGTCTCCTTTCTGATTCTAGCCATCAATACTAGGAACAATGGATGCATTGTTATATTTTTGCTCACACTAATGAAGAACATTCTAACAACTGCAGCTATGTGGCTCAGAAAGGAAAAATTTGATATTTGCCTATGAAGGATACTGTAAAAGAGAGAGACGATAGGGTAGGACCCCTTCCAAATATAAATGTCTAAACTCTCTCTATTATTGCCATAAAGCTATGGGCACCTAGCTCTAAACAGAGGTTCTCTTTTTCCCAATAACTTAAAGGACCCAGTGACACCATTACACTTTGCTATCCCCTGGGATATAAAGTTGAATGTCCCTTTTCTCATCCAGCCACAACCCATATTACACATGGCTTCCCTCCATAACAATATCAAAGCTTATTCATCCTCTCCTAACTTTGTTTTTTGAAATTAGCAGAATACCTGATCTTTGGATTTGCATTACTTCCTTTGGAGAAGTCTGTTAACATTTTTTTTCTGAGCAGCCTGGATTTGAGTTCACATTTAGTGAAACTTGTCCCTCTTTCTTCCTTCCATTGATGAGGTTCTTTCCTGTGACTGCTTCTTGGAGGCCTAGTGGTCAGTTTTGCCCCTGAGTCATGAGATTAGATTCTCCCTCCCATTCACACAGGCTCGCAGTTGAGCCTGTGTGAATATATGTCTCTGAGTGGATCTGTGTGCTGGCAGATAGATTTAAGTTGGATAAGCTCAATGCTAGCTTCTTCCTAAAATGTGTTACTGGATATGAGCAAAATGCAACAGCAGAACATCTATTTTCAAATTATTTACCAATAGGTCTACCTATTGGCCATAGGTAGACCAATAATGCCATATCTAGTAGTAATACTTAGCTCAAAATGTTAATATTCCAATATGGCCAGTCTCATGAACATCCTGCTTGTGAACAGAGTATAAAGAATACATCCATCTTTCTGATCCTCAGGCTTATTTTAATCTTAAATAAGGAAATTGTAGATCTTAGAGTTCAAATGGTGGCCTCTACGCACACACAAATACTTCTCTCAGTTCAGTGACTGCATGACTATTTTGTTGTTGTTTGTAAAATATGAGATGCCAGGCTTCATATATTAAGAAGTTGTAAAACAATTTTGCCAGTCTTTTCCTTCTCAAACGTGCTTCTCTCCTAAACATGCTACACATAATACTCGTTACAGATTAACATTAGGAAAGAGGAAACTCTTATTATTTTTCAGCACTGTCATCATGAAAATGTAATGAGATGTGTTGTATTTCTGATGGCGGAATCAAAGCCACATATTGGTACATGTAGTTCAAATGATTTTGTTAAAAGCAGCATGTTAGTTTGTCATCTTTCTCCCTCCTTCCAGTGAAAAAAAAGCATTGAGTAAGATTTTTTACATCTTTCAGCTGATGAAAGAGAGAAAGTTGGCATGTTGCAGGCAATTAATCTCAAGGGATGGGTGAAAGTTTAGATAAAAGACCCAAATGATTTCCTTCTTCAATCTGAAAGCAGCTCTACGGAAATATTTATAATTCATAAGGCATGAGCCGGAGACGAGATAAAACATTGAACTATGGGAATGCAAATTTGTGCCATCAGTTTAATAGCTCCCCAAAGGGAGGGAAATATTTTTTAAAACTCCTGGGGAAATCAACAGGATGAAATACAAAAGAAACCTGAATTCTGATCCTGGCAGTGGCAATGCCCAGGAAACCTACTCCCACTAGGTCTTAGTTTTTATACCTGTACAACAAACAAAAAATCAAACTGTCATAGCACAGGATTATTGAGAAGATTTAGTAAATTAACATCTATAAAGTGGTTGGCATAACATTTAGACAGTGTAGGTATTCTCCTATCTTCAGGTAGCAGAAATAGATCTTTGACAGTAAAACACAAAATAAATTGAAACAATCTCTTATTTTTTAACTTATTAACAAGATAACACATTTGTGGTCCAAAACAAAAATAATGTTTATGGTTTTTGTCTATGTATATATTTACAGAAGTAAATACATACAAATGTCCATATACATACATGATTTAATAAGATGAAAAATAGTACTACTCAACTACTGAAGGCCTACCCATGAAATTCTTTTAATTTCGCCAAATAACTGGATCCCAAATTTGATGAGTTTGGATTGTGAAGTGCAAAATTTCATGTCATAAAATCTCTAGCCCCACTGGAGGCACAGAAAGTTTATGTCCTGGTCCATATAGGGTTTAGCCTTTCTGGGCAGCTCACTCAAAAAGAAGAACATTGGCATTTCTGCAAAGTAGCCATTAGGAAGCTTAGTTTTCCTAACAAGAATCACACCTGGGTGAGTTCTGATTTTAAGTAACCCATATAATCTAAATAGCTGCCATCTAAAAATTATAACTAAGTATATCTTTGTAGAAAGAACATTGGAATCAAACAAAGCCAGTTTAGGAGCCTAGGGAGTTTTACTAGTTACTCAATCTTGACAGCATTGCTTGATTTCTCTGAATTCCCATTTTCTATATGCAGTTAATTTGAGGTGTCAATTTGACTGGATTAAGGGATACCCAGATAGCTGGTAAAGCATCATTTCTTCAACTATCTGGGAGGATATTTCTGGAAGAGATTGGCATTTGAACCAGTGCATTGAGTAAGAAAGCTCTGCCTCTACCCCAAATGGGTGGTCACTTTTCACTTGGCAGAACCAAAAGGCAGAGACTGAACATCCATCTTCTCCTGCCCTTGGACATCAGAACAGCAGGTTCTCTGACTTCTGGATTCTAAGACTTGTACTAGGGAGTCCCCCAAATTCTCATGTCCTTGGCCTCAGACTAGGAGTTATACCATCAGGTCCCTGGTTCTTGGCCTTCAGACGTAGACTGAGCTATCCCTCCAGCTTTCCTGGGTCTCCAGCTTATAGGCAGTGTATAGTGGGACTTCTCAGTCTCAACAATCACCTGAGCCAATTCTTATTATAAATCCCCTCTCATCTATCTATCTTCGTATCTATCCATCCATTTATATATCTCCCATCTATCTATATATCTCCTGTCCATTCTGTTTCTCTTCCAAACATTGAATATAAAATAATCTATCAAGAAATGCCACATTATTTGCCATAAACAAAAGTAAAGCTTCATGTTTTACCACTTCCTTCCCTCTTTGCTCTCTCTGCTACTACTGAAAAGGTCTTCTTTAGGCTCCATAAATACACTGAGCCCTTTCCCTCCTCGGGGTCTTTGCAAAGCCTCACTTTCAAGCCGGGAAGCTCCTCCCCCTCCTGCCCCTCACGTTTCACAGCTAATTTTTTGTCTTTTGGATCAGCTAAAATATTGCCTTTGAGAAGGGCTCCTCCCTAACCTCCCTTATTATTGCCTGTCTTATAATACTTCTTATAATTTATAAGTGTTTCATCTGGTTGAGATTTGCAAATCCACCTCACCAAATGTAGGTTCACTGAGGGGCTCTAGCTTTTTTTCTTACCACTATATTCTGAGGGCCCAGATGGTGCCTGAGAGATTCAGTAGAAGGAGCTGAACGGATAAACTGGCATTTGCAGGGTTGTTATGCAGCTTAAGTAAGATAATTTATGACATATTGTAAGTTCTTAGTAAAGTAAATCTTTAAAAAAATTGCTTTCGGGGGGAGAATTGGTATTAGGTACTTGCTCAATGTGCTAAAGTAGCTGTAATTTTAAGTCTAGCAGGTCCACCTGCTGCTTGGAGCCAGAATTATTCCTGATAAGCCAACTCACAAAGGAAAATCCCCTCCATTAGGTAAAGTGCTTCCCATCTGAAGATACGTCCAGGTTTAGCAGCAGTAGCAGCCCATTTTCAAAGTTTTCGCCTCCTGAAGCCTGACCAGGATAGGAGATAACTTGAGCATGTACTCAAAGTAAGTTTCTTCACCCTACTCAGGCTGTGGCAAAGTCATAATCACAAATCTAACTGTGCGTTGCTTACACAAGTTTGAGATAGATGGACTGTTCCTCTCATTTTTTATTTGGAGTAAAAGAAATCTGTTTAAATAGGCACGGTCTGTATTTTAAATAAAATCTACCATAATTTAACACCCATTGGAAAAAGATAGGTAGTTAAGCAATTAAGGGATACTTCTACTGTATTTTTCCCAGTTTGATGATTCAAATCCAGGTCTCTTTAGATGAATCCAAGCAGAGTAGGAGAAAAAGGAGGGTTCTACAGATGCCTTTTTAAAATCGGAAAATATCCAATAAAAACCAATGATCTAACAGCAAACCACTGCCAATTCTGTGTCACTGAGTCATCTTCCACTGGGAAGTGTTTGGATTTCATTAAGCTGTTAAGAACCGCAGGCTGATATATTATTTTCATTTTTATTTTCTTAGTGGGTTGTCATGAAACTTCACATCATTAATATGAAGAATAAAGTACCAAATAAGCTATAATTTCCTGGATGAGTTAGTAATGATGATGATAATAATTACTGAAGGCTCTCACATTTATTTATACCAACTGAACTCTAAGATGGTACAAAAATCATCCTGCAGAATATTTAATCACCTTCTTCCTACTTCATCTTCTGATCCCTGCTCTCATTCTAATCTTTTGTAGCTTTTTTGCCTGTGATGCTCAACCCACATCCAACATCTAGGGTCAGTTTCCTTTCTAACATTGTTCACATATGTAGATTATTTTCCACTTTTTGATGAGATTTTTATGATGATTTTCTTATTGTGCAACCTTTAAGGATACCATTATAAAAATCACAAGTAACGTCTGAGAATAGATTAAATAAAAATATATAGGGAAAATAAAATAAGGCTACTTTTTTCAGGATGATGATCAAAATGGAAATTTTTAAATACTGCTTGGGTTTTTGCAGATTTTCTCTAATTAGGAAAGTCATTCTCTCCTCTGTCTTCAACTAATCTGTGCTACTGGTTCTCCAAAAGGCCATATGTCAATGTCAGACCTGCCTACTTTCTCAGTGGGAAAATTTGTTCATTGTTTTGAGGAGATACTCTTTAAAGTTCTTTTACCTAATGAGGAAGGATTCCTCAAAGAAAGTCTGCTGTGCCCCATAATCTAAACAGCCTAATTAATTACAACCTCATGTCTCAGGAGTTGAAAATTTACATTGTGTTTTGGTTTTGTTTGGGGTATACAACAATATCACAAACACTAGAAAGATTACTGAAGAACATATTGAATGCATAAATTTAAAGAGCTTTTAATCCTTCATCAGTGAGGACAATCTGATTCAGGAGAATGTCTAGGCAAGTATTTTTCAAAAAAATTTTTTTTAAGTATGACCCAAAGTAAGAAATACATTGTATATAAATCCACCACATATAAGAATACACAACATAATTGGAGCTAAAGTTTCATGAAATAATACCCTCACTGCATGTGAGATGTGAGAGTGTGTGCTGTGTTCAAGGAACAAGCAGGGATCAGTGTGGCTTGACGAGCATGAGGGAAAGTGGAGGGTCATGGAGGGTCATGGAGGGTCTTGTAGGCTGTCATCAGGGTTTTTTACCTTCTACTGTAAGTATCTGAGGGGGGTTAAGCTGAGGAGAGACACAGTATGGCTTGGTTTCAAAGGGATCATCCTGGTTGCTGTACCATGATCAGACTATAGGGACCACAAATGGAAGGCAGGAGACCATTTGGAAGTCTACCGTAATTAACAAATCAGGTGAGAAACAACAGTGGTAGGACCTGAGAAGTCATGGTAAAAGAGAACAATCAGTTTCTCAGAGGCACCTTGAGAGATTGGATATGTGATGGGAAATAGAACACAGGATTCAAGGATGACCCCAGATTCAACCTGAGCAACTTGAAAGATGGGAGTGGTTATTTACTGAGACTAGAATGTTTAAAAAGGAGCTTATTTGGAAGAAGAAATGAGCCTGGTTTGAGCTGCCTATTGACCATCCAAGCAATGATGTCCAGCTGGAGATCAGAAACGCTAGTCTCTATTTATAGGAGATGAGTGTAAACATTTGGGAGTTGTCAAATTATGTCAAAATTTAAGGAATTGGGACTAGAAATTACCAATGACCAATGGAGTAAAGAGACTAAGTTGAAAAGTTAACTAAGAGAAAACTTCTGCGTTAGTTTTAATTCTCCTGAAAATAATCTCTCAAGACGAAGACTGGAATGCATTTAACTTAACGAGGAGGTGGGAAATGGGAGGAATGAGAAAAGCAAAAAACAGAAGGAGAAAAAAACAAAAAAAGGAATAAAGGGTGCATCAATAATCTGGTTACTACTAAAAGCAACCGGGGTTCACTTCCACCAGGAACCCTCAGAAGAACTGTGTGTTACACACAGTAGACTTACTCTGCCAAGAGATGACAACCTTCAGTATTTATCCACCAATTCCTAACACTAGTTGAAAGATGTTCTTTAGGGTCATAAGTCCCCGTGCTTCAAAGCTGCCATGAGCAAGAGAAAGTGCTTAGAGAAGCAGAGAGGTGGATCTGGGCACATGCTCAAGGCATCAAAGGGTCTGCCTCAAACTCTGAAGATGAGCCCCATTTGGAGGTTTAGAACATGAAGAGGGTTCAGCAAAGGAGACTGAGAAGTGGTAAGTAGGAGGAATGCTAGACAAGTACGATGGATGGAAGTCAAGAAAAGTAATTCCAGAAGGGAATGGCACTGAGACCTGATCACTGGATTTGGCATCAGAATTTGAGAATGGTTTCATTGAGTGTGCCAGGATGAAAGTCCCATAGAAGTGGGTTGAAGAGGAAGAGAGAAGTTGGAAACAACTAGTTTGGACAATTCACTCGAGTGTTGCTGGAAAGAGTAAGAGTAGCAGAGAACAGGAAAGGAGGCTGGAGGGGCTGAAGGATGTTCTTACTGTGAAATCCACATAGAGTGGAAAGAAAAAGAGAGACCACACTGATGGGTTTGGGACTTCTGGCATAATTTCAGGGGCAGGCATTCACTGGCTTAGCTGTGCTGTAATGAAAAATCTACCTTTGTGACCTCACATGCCTCTCATTAATGGCCCTTTCTTCCTTCAAATTTGGACATTCTCTCCCCTAAACCTAGACTTTGAATAGGATCAAAATCACCTTAGAGACTACTAATAGAAATTCCATTTTCAAAAAAAATGTCATTTTAATGTGTAGCAACTCAAAGAGTTTGAATGACAGCGGTTGTGCTTACAAACTGACATAGGAAAGATTTTTCTGGATATAGTAAGAGAACATAAAGACTTAAATATGGGGTTAAAAAGAAAGCCACCCTGGTGAATATCTGCATTTATCTGTGGATGCACATGTGTGTGTGTGTGAAATAGCAATTTTAAATACACTTAAATCCTAAAAGGTATTTCATATTACTAACCTTATTTCCTTCATGTTATTCATTGTCTCCATGCTTTTTATGTCTATTAATCAATTACACAAATTAACTGTCTCTGATGACTCTGAAGTTGCTTAAAAACAATTTAACATATCAGAAATAAATTCTACCCACAAGCCCTTGAGGACAAGGCAGCATTGACCTGTGGGTGCTTATATTGTAGGGAAAATGGAAAGTAGGGCTATGAGCTTGTGCAAATCAACAAAAAAGTTATTAAGAAGAAAAGCAATGCCAAGACATTCTTCATTCAAAAATCTAAATTCCATGCATTTTTCCATTAAAATGGCTATTCTTTCTGAGGTTTATTAAATATTGTACATACAAAGGCCTGAGAAACTACCAAAGGGAATCTTCTGGGGTATTGGAAATGTTCTACTAGATCTTGATGATCTGATTAAATGCGTCCATATTCGAATAAGGAACTTACATAAGACTTAGAAATACCTAGGATTTTATGAAAGATAATAATTATGCCCTATGTTCAAATTTCATTCTTAGAAGATTTTCATATATGTGCACAGATAATGTTCAACACCAAGCACGTCTAACATTGATCTGGTAAGATGATTCGAGTCACCTTTGGAATATGAAGGACCCCAAGAGATGAGTAAATTCGCTCTTCAGTTTAAACTCCAATGGAACTAAACAGAGTAGATGTAACATCAAAATGGAAGTTGCAGTCACATCACTCACAAGTGCCTTCAGGCATAATGGTAATATTAAAAAGAAAGCATTAGCCAACATCCAGACGTTAGACATTAACACCAGGTGTGTCTCTGTGTGTACACGTATGCACACACATGTCACATAAAATATTTGAAATGGTATATAATAATAGCTGTTTGTGGAAAAACATCACTACAGAGAGTTATAATAAATGGAGTATTAACTTAAAAACCAATTCCACTTTCCACTTTCCTTTAAGATATTTTGGGAGTACTGAAGTTGATTTTTCCCTTTGTGGAAAAGAAAGAGTCTCCCCTTCAAAGTGTGCCATGCATTTACCATCCTGCCTGGCTGTAACAGGCCCAAGGATCACGCAGGTAGTGCACAGGCATGAGGTGAGATCACGCGAGCACGGGACGAGGCGGGAGCGGTGGGGGCGGCAGAACTCCTCTGCTCCATTCATGTCAAGGGAGCAACTACTACTCAGCTCCAAGTGATTTTTCCAAAAGAGGATGCATGAAACTCTCCAGTTTTTAAAGAGAAGCACCACTTATCCTCTCCAAATTTAGGTTGTCATGTGAAATGCCTTAATTTTTAATTTTTGGTTCATTTAAAAAAAAAAAAATTTGAGATGGAGTCTCAAGCTGTTGCCCTGGGTAGAGTGCCGTGGCATCACAGCTCATAGCAACTTCAAACTCTTGGACTTAAGCAATTCTCTTGCCTGAACCTCCCAAGTAACTGGGACTACAGGTGCCTGCCACAGTGTTCGGCTATTTTTTTTGTTACACTTGTCATTGTTGTTTAGCTGGCCCAGCCAAATTCAAACCCACCAGCCTAGGTGTATGTGGCCGGTGCCCTACCCACTGAGCTAGGGCCACACCTTTGAAAGATATTCTGAAGTCCGTACTGACTGTGTGTCAAACAGATTTCACCCACAGGCAGCCAGTCTGCATGCTCTGCCCTCTGCAGACATCGTGAAGGTGGCATAGTAAGCTTTGGGTCAGATTTACATTCCATGCAAACTGCCACAGAGTCTTACTACAGAAAACCAGTTTTATTTTCACCAGGATTAAGAAAAAGTATTTGAGGTTTAATAAATATTGTACATAGGAAAGCCTGAGAAACAACCCAAGGGAATCTTTTAGGGTGCTGGAAAGTTCTGCTAGATCGTGATGATCTGGCCGTGCCACATGTGCATGTAAAAGTAAAAACTCACAGAGCTGCAGACTTAAGATTGGTGCATTTCACACACTTGGATGTGTGTATGTCACATACCTCACAATATATTCAAACAAACTTTACATTTTAAAAATCATCACATGGCAACTCTATGTAGAAGTAGATAGGACAGTGACGCCTCTTGGAGGTCTACAGCTGAGGCAAAGCCAGTCTAAGCAACACCTGTGTTATATTTAGTGGGAGAAAAATGATTTCATGAAACCAAAAGGTGAAAACTAGAACTATCTAGTTTTCCCTAATATAGTCCCAAGTCATTGATGGAGCTTCCACTCCTCCTTCAAAAATGGAGATTTACTTAAAACAGGCTTCATTAAATTTTTCCTTCAATCAGAATGGACTACATGTATGATAGAGTAGAAGACTCATACAGTCAGGAGAGATTCCTTGAATGCACATAAAGGAGGCATGTCCCCACATACCCACCCCACACACACACAGCTCCAGGAATTGCAGAAGAGGTGTGCCCTTTTGGGGAGTGAGCTTTCATGCCTGAGCATCCTTGTGAAGCACCTGCTGTAAACACTTCAGCCTCATCCAGGCAAAGATCCCATCTAATACATCGAAAACTTCTTGGTCATCTTCTTTCAGAATGCAGGTGAGAGAGGGAATGGATGCGTGATCTGCTCATGTGCCTGTCTGCTCCAGTTACCAGCAACTGGTATTAACCCCAGGACACTCCCAAATAGTTGGGGACGCCTGGTTGCAACTTCATTTCAGCCAACATTCATGGGCCACTGTAGAGCATACAGAAGTGAATGAGCCATAATTCTTGCCATACTAATTTTATAGGGATGATATGGCAGAGCACTGCAAACTGGGTGGCTTTAAACAACAACAAAAATTGATTGTCTCATAGTTCTGGATGCCAGAAGTCCAAAACCCAAGTATTGGCATGACCACGTTCCCTCTGAACACACTAGGGAAGAAACTGTGTCAGATCTCTCTCTTACTTTCTGGTAGTTCCTTGGCCCCTGGCAGCAGAACTCCCATTTTCACATGGGGTTCCCTTCGTGTGTATGTCTGTGCCCCAACTCCCCTTTTCTTTAAGGGCACCAAGTCACATTAAATTAAGGACCCATTCTATTGAGGAAGGACCGTCATGTTAACCCACGTAATTACATCTGCAATGACTCTATATCCAAAGAAGGTCATATTCAGAAGCACTGGAGGTTAGGATTTCAATGTGAGTTTTGGAGGAACACAATTCAACTCATAACACTTGCCCTCCAACAGTTCATAATCTACTTAGGGAGAGAGGAATATGTGTCTTTGGAGTCTGCTGAACAGTCCTAGTTACTAGGATGAAATCATACTAAATTTTCTTCTCACAGCATGGCTTTTTCTGATAATATCTATCAACTGTTAGCTTCCCATTTTGTCATCATGGTAGTAAATAAATCTGGTTTATAGACACTTCAGTATTGCACAAATATTTCAACCATGGCAAAAAGTTGAATACCAATACTATTATAAAAGAATGTTATGTGATTTTCAGTATAAGACAAAAAATAAAAAAGCTCCATAATGTATTTCATTCAAGTAAGGAAGAGGGAAATAAAAGTGGTGCCGAAAAAAGCATTGCACCTCAATTTATCACAGCCAAGAGGGCGAAGAATGTAGCTACTTGACTTAAACTGAATCTACATGGCACTGCAGACTGGGACCTTGGAGAGTACCAGGTTAATCTAATCAACCTGGACATTCACTTGGCTAATTCAAGTGCCAAGTGAACAGGGCACGTGTTTGAAAAAAATAATCCAGAAAATTAATCAAATTATAAGTTTCACAGAAGGGAACATAGAAATAGGAGAAGTCAGCAAAGACGGTCTTGAGAATTTTCTCCTGCATTTTTCATGCTAGTAATGATTATCACAGAAATATAGTCATCAGATAAATATTTAGATAAAATTAAATATGTAAAATAGAAAATTACAGGTCCAGAATAGGAATCTTCCCACAGGAACATTGGAGGTAGATCATGTACATTGAGCTCTTTCTTAATTTGTACCTACTACTGATGGCTAAGTTGGAATTCATGCCACATGTCATTCATACATCATTGCTTTATGTTCTATAGACAAAGCTTATTTCCTTAGGTATATCTTGTTGCACATTTTCTTGGCACTTGTGCTCAAAAAAAGTATCTTAAGACATGCCTAATGGGAGGGGTACTATCTCACACCTTTCATCCTAAACAAAAAATACCAAAGTTATTTTTCAAATCTTTTCCCCCTATGTTGCTATTTTCTCATACATATACTACTTTATTTTTTTTTATTTTTTTTTTTTAAGACAGAGTCTCACTATGTTGCCCTCAGTAGAGGCCTTTGGTGTCACAGCTCACAGCAACCTCAAACTCTTGGGCTTAAGCGATTCTCTTGCCTTAGCCTCCCAAGTAGCTGGGACTACAGGCACCCGCCACAATGCCCAGCTATTTTTTGGTTGTAGTTGGCCCGAAGTAAATGCTAATCTGATGATGACAGTCCCTTGCTAAAAATACCCCATTGCCTTTAAAGTCAAGGACAAATTCTGATGCATGATCTACAAAGTGCCTAGTTCACTTGTCTAGTCAGGGGATGGTTATTTTTAGTTTGTTGTTTGTTTTTCCATTCCTCAAATTTTCAAAGCTTTCTTTTGCCTCTGAGCACTTGTTCCTACTGTTCCTTCTGCTTCTGTATTTCCTCATCTGTCTGATTAACCCTTACTCATATCCTTCCAGTCTGAGTCTAGAAGTCACTTGCTCTGGGATCCACTACCCCGCCCCAAGTCCATGTTATGCCCTCTTTCTTCTTGGCATCTGACCTCCCTCACTTTGTAACATTTAACATACTGCCTGCTTGCTTGTGTGTTTTCTTCCACATGCTAGAATTTTTCCTGAGGCCAGACAGTGATTCTTTCTTCTTCAATATTGTATTCTCAATGGCTGGTGGACAATGTTGGTACTAGATAGTGGTTTGAACAAAAGAATAAATGAATGAAAGAAAAATATAAATATATTGCCTGAGCCTGATTTGAGATGAGTAACTACTAATATTTATATTACATATTTCAAATAATATTTCAACTCATCTATGGCAATGGAGGTCAGAAGAATGGTTACACTTGGAAGTATTGACTAGGAAGAAATACAAAGAATCCTCCAGGGGAATAGATAATTTTCCCTATCTTGCTCTGGAAGTTGTTTTCATGGGCGTAGGCACGCATAAACAATTTATTGAGCTGTGCTCTCAGGATATGAACCCTTTGCTGCAGAAATTGAAACAAAATAAATAAAAAGAAAAAGAAATTTTAAAACTACAGTAGAAATTCCATAGTTGACCACCTCCCTACATTGACCACCTCCTTCAGTTGACCTAATTTTCATAGACCAGACATGTACCATGTGTGTATCAGTACAGTAGGCCTAGTTCCTTATGTTGACCATCTCCATGTGTTGACAGCTTGTTACAGTCTCTTGGGTGTTCAACTGGAGCTTGTTACAGTCTCTTGGGTTCTACTATACCTTTATCTCACTCTAATACCAAGGATCCAAGAATATATGTTACTATTGATTAGCTCAAGTCTGGGTTATGGTTTTAAAGGTAGTTTTGTAGTTCTGCTTAGGACTGCTACCATGTAGTGATATTGTCCAAGATCTCCTAGCACAGGTAGGGTGGGCCCATGCCAGGCCTTTCCTTCTACCTTTAGGGCCCATAGCAATTCTGAACCAGCTAAGGGCCAGGGGCCATGTCTGAGCATCCCAAAGGAATCAATTCCCTTCCAGACCTTCCAGTAACATGATGTTCCTTCTTCCCTGGTTCTAATTCCATAAGGACCAACCAGACTGTACTTTTGAAGCCTGATTTCAAATTGGTCTTAGCAAACCTAGCAATCCTGTTCATCACCAGCCACCATTTCTGTGATCAAAGAACTCGTCTGACCAACAGTGGAATTCCCCCCATTCTCAGACTGACTTCTTCAAGGGGACTTCCACTGAAGTAAGCAGAATGTTTGTGCAATTAAGCCATCATTCTAGCACATTAGCATTCAAATTGCTTCAAGAAATTATTCTATAGTTCAAGGGAAATGGAGTTAACTTTCCTTTTATAAAATGAATTTCATTTGTGTGCTTGTTTTTAGAATTCCTGGGTTACTTTCATTTTATAGTTACATTTGCTCCCCAAACAACTATTAAAATGTTTTCAAAATGTACTTTCTGTATTCATTCTAGTATCACATTTGAGATCACATATAATATTTCTGAGTTAACTTTATTCTAACCTGCCTTCCCTCACTAACCTATTTTTTATTTGCTGTACATCAGCCTTGCAATACCTAAAACCCTGACTTTGCAGCCCTTTACAGCATTAAACAGACTATTCAAATTGACTACAATTGTCTTTGCATATTGATCTACATAATCATTCTAGCTTTGTTGTATCCTACAGTTATTCAATGTGGAGAAATGGTCAAAATCAATTACAAACTCGTAGTTGTCTTCAACTACGGAATATTTATTATTGTTAGATGATGCACAGGCCTTTGGTGCAGTATTTATGGAGTCAGGAACATACTTCTCTCTGAAGTGCCTTTTAGAAGGCACATAAAATTTCAGACTTGCTTTTTTGGCTTCATAAATACACATATGGATGCATAGAGATAACACAGATTGTCCATCTTGAGTTTCTTTTGGTTTAAGTGATCAATCATGGAACTAAATCCCATCTAACCAATATAAGCCTTCATGTTTAAATCAACTGCAATGGGAAAGAAGGAGTTCAAGTGCTTAACAATTTAGAACTTACGGCTTGGCGCCTGTGGCTCAATGGGCTAAGGCACCAGCCATGTACACCTGAGCTGGCGGGTTCAAATCCAGCCCAGGCCCGCCAAACAACAATGACGGCTGCAACCAAAAAAATGGCTGGGCATTGTGGCGGACACCTGTAGTCCCAGCTACTTGAGAGGTGGAGGCAGGAGACTCACTTGAGCCCAGGAATTGGAGGTTGCTGTGAGCTGTGATGCCATGGCACTCTATCCAGGGTGACAGCTTGAGGCTCTTTCTCAAAAAAAAAAAAAAAAAAAAAAACAATTTAGAACTTACAAATTTAAATTTAGAGAAAATTGTAACCTGAATTTAATAATATATTAAGCAAAGTTATGCACCTTTAGAAAAATACACTGCAGATCTTTCAGTTCTACATGTATCAATTATATTGACTGTTTTCTAGAAGCTTCTCAAGTCTGATTTGAAGCTGTCATCATTTTTAATTGACACATAATAATTGTACATATTTGTGGGGTCCAAAGTAATATTTCCATACATGTGTACATCAGGTAAGTAGTACATCCTTCACCTCCAACATTTATCATTTTTTTGCGCTAGTAATGTTCAAAATTCTCCCTTCTAGCTATTTGGAAATACACAAGAAATTATGGTTAACTATAGTTATCCTGCAGTGCTTTAGAACACTAGAACTTATTCTTCCTATCTAGCTGTACCTTTGTGTCTGTTAATCAACCTCTCCCTACTCCGCCTCCCAATCTTGCTTCCCACTACCCTTTCTCGCCCCTTGTAACCACATTCTACTTTCTAATTCCATGAGCTCAAATTCGTTAGCTCACATATAAGAGAACATGCACCTTTCTTTGCCTGATTTCTGTCACTTAACATAATGTCCTCCAGGGTCATCAGTTTTGTCACAAAGGAAAGGATTTCATCTTTTTTCATGGCTGGATAGTATCCCATTGTGTATATATATCACATTTTCTTTATTCATGTATGGGTTGATGAATGCTTCGATTAATTCCTTACCTTAACTATTGTGAATAACGCTGAAACAAACAAACAGAGGCAGACATTTTTTTGGCATACTGATTTTCTTTTCTTTGAATACACACCCCGTAGGGGGATTGCTGGACCATGTGGTAGTTCTGCTTTTGGTTTTTGTGGAATTTTCATTCTGTCTTCCATAATGGCTGTACTAATTTACATTCCCATCAACAGAGTACAAGTTCCCTGTTTTTCTAGTTCCTCACCAGCATTTGTTATTTTTTGTCTTTTTTATGATACTTACTCTAACTGAGGTGAGGAGAAACCTCATTTGATTTTGACATGCATTTCCCTAATGATTAGTAATATTGAAGTTTTGTCACATACTTTTTGGCCTCTCATATATCTTCTTTTGAATAGTGTCTATGTGAAAAAAAAAGTCTATGCAGATCATTTGCCCATTTTTTTAATCAGACTTTTTCTTTTTTCTGCTTGAGTTCTTTATATATTGTAGATATTAATATCTTGTCAGATAAATAGTTTCTAACTATTTTCTCCCTTTCTATAGGTGTCGCTTCACTCTTTAGATTGTTTCCTTTGCCTATGCTGAGGTCTTTTTAGTTTTGGGGCAGGACTCAGCAGAGAAAGAGAATATGGAGACACTAGTAAAAAAAAAAATACAACGTGTATGCAAAATACTATAGTTACATAGCATTTATTTCGATAACAACATCCTCCTGTTTCCCTTGCTGTCTCCACTGTCCCATCCCAGCACACAGCCCTGTTCTGTGTTCATTATACCAGAGAAAAAGCACAACTAGGCAAGAAACAGAGACGACCAGGAAATCTCCAGTTTCTGTGTTTTGGATACAGACATCATTGACAGAGGGGCTCTCTCTGAGGAAAAGCATCAGGAGTAAGAGACAGCAGAATTCCTGCCCCGAATTCCTCCACTGAGGATCAATAAGCATCAACAAGGCATTTCAACGGAGTGGGCTTAGTTTTGGAAATTGGCTCTTTCGATGTTGGAGCACTAAAAGAACAAGCATATTACTAGGCTCAGAAGGAACAAAGTGGAGGCAGTAACGGCAGGTAGCTACACCCTGGACTGCTCATGGGGAGGACAGCAAGAGGAGAAAGCTGGAAGTAGAACCTGGAAGCTGCAGTGGAGACCCCCGTGAAGGTGGTGCTCAGACCCTGGCATCACCCAGCTATTGCCGGCTCTTTTGAGGGGACCAGATGTGGCAGACCCAGTACTGTTGGAAAATGCTGGGATAGAGGTCTGAAGTGAACAGGGTGGCCAGTTCCGGGCAAAACAATAACAGGGCGGGTAACAAACAGGAACGAACCGCTCCTCCCTTCCTCTGCCTTCCTCTGCTGCTTGCAGTTGGCAGAACCAGCAGAAAGTCAGCTGGCAAAGAAGGCTGGGAATCCAGTTTCCAGAACCCCTGTCCCAGAACTGCAGAGCACAGCACCGAAAGGGTGCGTTTGGAGCTGAAAGGCAGTAGGAAATAGCCAGCATGTTCCAGTACTTGACAAAGGTATCACTGCATTCAGAGCAGAAGAAACTGGGAGTTGATAGAGTTTGGTGGGTCCTGAGTCCTTTTTTCCTTAGGCAGGCCGAGAAGCTGAAGAAATAAAATGCAAAGAGAGACAAAGAACTTTTTAGCAGGGACAGTTGTAAACGATTATTCACCTGTTCAGGAGTAGCAACCCCTCCTGTATCTTGGATCTGCATTGCCCCAACCCTTGTGAACTCAGCTCCACTCACCAAAGGAAAGAAATGGTCCCTGACTGACCAAGATCAAATTTTTGAGTTCCAGGCAGAGTGTGGATTTAATATAAAAATTATTGAGCCTTAGAAAAATAAAAAAAATTAATATTATAAGTATATCTGAATTTGTGCACTGATAGTTATGCCCTTTAACAGCATATTTTTAATTGTATAAAAACTGTAGACACGGGAAAAATGCCAGGAGGATAAGAGCAAATGTTTGCAATTATTCAGAGGCTAGGATTACAGCTGATTGTTTGGGTTTTTTTTAACCTTTCGTTATTTTTCTAATTATCTACAGTAAACATGTATCAATTTTATTAGAAAAATATTCTTTAAAAGCTTGTGAAGCTTCGATAACAACATTGAATTGTGAATGCACATATTATCCTGAGATTTACTATTATATCATGCCTCAAATATATATTTGAATTGACCTGTTAAACCTAAGTCTTTATTTTTCTTATATTATTTAAGGAAGCGTAGACACTAACAAGTCCTCTGAATTCCATCCCTCATTGTGTTCTCCTAAACCTTATGCACGTTCTGAATAAATAGAGGGTATTGTCTTTATTTTGTATTTCATTTTGGCAAGAAAATGTTCATTTCAATCATTTTTCTAGTTTGAAGTATTTACAAATTTTCTTCTGCCTGGGTGCTAGAGTCTGGCTTTCAAGATCTGCTATTGATCTCAAAAATAAGGCAGAAATGATACGGTGAAAGCTAAGAGAACATGTTCCAAAATTTCAGACAAAGTTCTGTTTTTGCCAGTAAAACACGGGCAATGGGACAAGGTTTGGGAGATAAAGATGATTACAGGAAAGAACCAGAAAAGAAGTCAGATACTTTTATTTTCCACATAGCTATTTTCACCATAATACTTAGAATACATACTTTCTCTTCCTTTTTATTAAAAGAAAAGAGAAAGACTGAAATTGTTTAACTTTTCAAGAGGCTTTCACTCCAGGAACACAAAGGGACCTGGGAATTTTAAAATTGGCAATTGCCGTTAGGCATTATGGCTTAAAACCTGTTGTAAATACCCTGTTATTAGTTCAAAGAGATATCCACAGATAGCAGGATGCCGGAGATTCCAGAAGGAAGTGGAAGTCTCAGTTAAAGATGCATTGTATTAGCATCAGTAAACACCCCAACACCTGAGAGCACAGAAGAAAATAAAAACTCAGATGAAAAACAATGAATGCAAATCTGTGATCCTGGACAGATATCAAGTCTGCCCATTCCCTGAAACGTTTCTTATTCTCCCCTGGAGTGCAGGTTGGACTGCTCTTCCCTACCTACTCTGACGTTCAGCTTGGGCTTGTGACTTGAGTTGGCCTGTGAAATGTGAGTAGAACTTCTCTGTGTCACTTCTGCCTACTGGGAAGAGGATTGTGACCCAATGTCCAACTTCTCAGTTCTCTCCTCTTGGCCTGGTGTTACCAGATGAAGAGGGTGTGGCTGCTTATCATAGTCAGCCAATCTGCAGAGAAGGGGATAAGTCCAACTAGCTGTATTATCAGAAGGCCAGCGATTCTGGAGAACAGTGAGAATAACCTCTCCAAGACTGTTCTGTTCTTCCATTTCCAAAATTACAGTTTTATACATGAAAGTGCAGAGCAAAAACTGTGTAAACCCCTATCTTAAACAATAAGAATGGGCAAAACCCATGATCTGTAATAGACAACAATAGGTATAACCCATGACCCCAAACAGCATTTCTAATTCAAAAATTAATCTTCTAAACGACTGATTCTCAACCTTCCTAATAATGCGATGTATTTTCATTGTTACAAAGGAGTCGAGACCCAAGGTTGAGAACTGCTGTTCTAAATCAGTAGCCCTAATCTACTCAAGACATATACTGTTAGATAATAGTTGAATTTACAAAGCAACATGAATGGGAGACATGAGGTGAAGGTCACGAAGGACCTAAACTGGCCAGACCAGCTGTGTCCTCTCAGCCCTGGTCTGACCGACTCCATCTCATTCTGACTACATGTGCTCTCGCGGGCCTGACACCTGCCTGGATTCTTTGAGCATGATGAACAAAGTAGCCCTGCTGAATCTTCCTCATGTAGCAGAAGCAGAAAATTATCTTCGTGTTTGGAGTTGTTTGTCACTACAGCATAACTTAACCCACCTACTGTTACAGCATCCACCCTCGCCCAAGTATTTTAAAGAACCCACATTTAAGTGTTCTCCAAGGATTGAGAAAGAATTAATATACATTAGCATTTCAGTGATCCAGGACAGAGATGTGGGTGTTTTGATAACTTTTCCTATTTAAAATCTATAATACATTTTGCTTCTTTTGAACAGAGACAGTTAAGTTGTGCCATGCTTTTCTGAAAAAATACTTCTTAATTTTGCATTCTTCTATTTTCCCTTAACTCTCATAGTTATTTTTTAAAATCCTTTTGACGAAGGCTTACTGTTCATTCCCATGAATATAACTGATAAATTTCTCTCTGGAAACATTACACTTTAAAATTTAAGTGTCTGTGTCTAAGTAATAAATCTTGGCAAATTTTTCATTTTGATGTTTAGATACTTTATCTGGCAGCCACACAATAAATAGGAGATTATACTCTTCTTTGCTTTAATAAATCCCGCAAGGAGCAGAAGAGCTAGTAACAGGAAATTAGTGTTTGGAAAATCAGCCATTGCATGGCTGTGAAAAGAAAGCTCCCTAAGGATAGGACTTTTGTGGGTACGAATTAACAAGAAACTGTTCAACTATTTTCTTTAAGTCAATCTTTCCTCGAAATCTTGTAAGGCGTTCTTCCAGGCTGCTAAACAATTGCCTTTATTCAAACTTAATATGCAGACTTGTTATTTTTGCTTTCTTTTTTTAACATTCCTTTTTTCCAGGTGCTCCCATCAGTAGGGTGAATTTAGCAATTTTTGTTACTGGGTGTGGATCATTGGGAGAGAATTGGCGAACCAGGTGCCTTTGAAGCTGCTGTTTTTTCATCAGCGGGGAGCCCTAATGCGATCCCACCACCCTGACAAGATTTGACCTAAGTGCACAGAATTCGCCTCTAGCACACGGATAAGATTGGAGGGGAGAGATAGTCTACCTGTCCCCAGCTGAGAAAAGGGGAAGGAGAAGATAAGAACTGTGGTTTCAAATATCCTTAATGGAAATTCTCCACAGTCATTTTTCATCAGGGGGGTTGCTGTCAGAGCTTTGATTACTGCCTCCTCTTCCCTGGGGATCTTTTTGTTTGGTCTCTCCAGTGTTTGGACTTTGGCCAGGCTATTTTATTGTGTTCTCCAGGTAACCCTAGGTCCATCTCAATACAGCCCTAGAGTGAGTTATAGGTCTGTAACCCATAGACTACTGTCTTGATTTTTAGCAGTCTAAGATATTCTCATGTCTTCATGCCCTGAAAAACAAGGGTTAGGTTTTGGGTTGTTTTGTTTGTTTGTTTGTTTTTGTTGTTGTTGTTGTTTTTCCCAGCTGTTGTCTTGCTGACTCTGAAAGTCTAAAATGCATTCAAGCCATGGCATCAGGCCTGTTCGTCAGGATTGTTATTGGTTTGGGGGTTTGGGGATATGGATAAGGATATGCACGCTGAAAGTAAATCAACATGTTAAAAAGAAAGAGAGGGAGACCAGAAACGGAATGACATTTGTTCGCGGTCTCTGATTTATGAGTCCGAAGGACCTGTCACATTCGAGCCTCAGAATGATTTTAATTAGCTGCATGACTGAAATGCCTTGTCAGGGTGCACAGGAAAGGCGGCCCATGTGATGAGCGAGCCGGCAGGAAGGAGGGCGGCCGTGGGGAGGGCCGGCTGCTGCTCACTTTCGCCTGAGTCTCCACACTGCTGACAAAAGGTAATTCAGGGAGGCACGCTGTCCAATTCTTGGTTTGTAAAACTGCCGAGAATATTAATGAAGCCCTACCTAATTTTTGCCTCTTAATAAAGCAACTCTCAAAGTGAGAAATATGAAAAAACAGAACCAGTTTTTCAGTCCCTGAGAAAGGAAATTCTTTTAGGAATTCAGAGTCACATGCAAGCAACCAGGTCTTACTTAGACGGCCTGGGGCACACCTGCCAGTGTCAGGGAAGTGAGCATGGGAGATCACAAGATGGGGCTGGACGGCAGCCTGGGCAGCAGCGCCCGCGCTGATGGGACGCGCAGAATCGTGTCCGCGCAGGGGCTGAGAGCCAGCTCACTGTCAGCGCCCCCCTCTCTGCAGGGCAGGGGTCCTGTTGGGAGAGGCCAGTGGAAACATGGGCGTAGCCAGGAAGGCGACCGAAAACGTCAGAGGAGCTGCTTGTTCTCGTTTCAGAGCAAGAGGCCCCTCGCTAGTTGGAGTGGGTGGTGGCGTCCAGGTGCCACGCCCGGGGAAGGAGACACAGGGCTGTGACAGAGCCAGTTCAGGGACGGGGTGGGCGGTGGCAGGCGCCCTGGGAAGCAAATCGGGAAAAGACCAGGACTTTTCAATCTGAGGAGAGGAAAGCAGAGAGGAGACGCACTGGTTGTCTCTGAGCAATGTCATCTAGCTTAAAAGAAAGACAGTGACTCTGTCGTAGAAATGAGTAATTTCACTGGCTGTATCGCCCACTACTTTCTAACGCAGAAACTCCCCTCAAGCCACCAGAGTCCGCTTACTTTGTCACCAACATGTCTGCCCTTTCTTCTTGCCACACTCACACACTGACGTCTTTCCTCTCATTTATATGTCTCTAAATTTAAATTTTACTTACCAGAAAATGACCCCTCCCACTACCTCAGCCAAAGGTGGCCTTCCCATAACCCCTGACACCGGCCAGTCTGTGTGACATTGATCATTCACGGCTTGGTGACGTCTTTCCACTGTCGTCTTAAATTAGTATTTCAACACTGCTATTTTTTTTTAACTATTTAACTTTTCATGCGCATGAATATGTAAATAGTGACTTTTCAATTAAAATATTGTGTCTGTGTTTGAAAGAAGCTAGACTTCCCATACCAAAGTCATGGTATATGTTTTGCATGAATTAGGTGGGCGCGCCGCGGAAGCCTCAGGAAAACGGTGGTTTAAACGAGATAATATTCTCTCTTAAGTAACAGAAGCTTGGAGGTAGGGAGGGTATCTGGGGTTGATCTGGAGGCCTTAGAGTCATTAAATAGAAACTCCTTTTGTCCTTCCTCTCCACCCTCCTGGTGCGTAATGTCTGTTGTGAAGGCCACTCGGTGAGGCCAGGGGGCTGCCCGCGTGTCCTCACCCAGTCTGTAGTCAGAGCCTCACCAAGGAGGCAGTGAGGGCAGAGTCCTTCCGGAGGTGTCAGCAGGCTTGACGATGCCTTCTCAGGACCCCTCAGGACACTTTCCTTATATCTGATTGGTCAATACACTGTCACCGTAGCAATAAAGGTGGTTGGAGAACATAATCTCTTAGCTGGGGTCATGGCCAGCGCAAATAAAATACTGGTTTTGATACAATAGAAGAAAGAAAGGCTAGATACCGGGCATCAGGGAGAAGTCCCTGCTACATGCAGAGCATCGACTACCCACAAAGGATCAAGTTGGGACACAAGACTTCGTGGAGGCCCAGAAGGGCATTTAATTTAATAACACAAAGGAGATATAATAACTTTTAGTTATGTGAGACCGAAGCAACTTCTCATGTTTGCCATGGGATACCTTTTAAATATGAGTCCTGATGTGATGTCCTCAAATTGCTTTGCAATGAACATGTCATAGACTCTAAGGATAGCATTCTCTCAATTACATACCCAGGGAAATGTGGGATCTCCGCCTGGGATTGTGTTAGATTGGGCTTGGCTATGTGTCAGCAGATTGCAGTAATAGTGAATTAAAGTTTTCCCAACCACAGGGCATCAACAGCTAGGGACTGATTCACTTGGGGCTGATAATTTGCATGGTGCCAGCTTATTTTTCTTTAACAAGGCAAATTTGCTTTTTAACAGAAAATACATAAAATTTCTCTGCCTGGAAGAGGCTTCTGCATGCCAGATAAGCTGTTAGAGCCTTTGACTGTTGAACTTTCATGTAGTGACTATTCGTTCACTTGTCTCTTTTCTCTACTAAGCACGATCCCTAGAGGGCACAGGGTATGCTCTTTATATCACCAAAGTCCAGCACAGTGACTGATGGATGAAAGGTTCCCTATAAATGGCAGTTAATGAATTAACATCTGAGGCAGTGCCGTTGTCTACGTAGATCAGTGGTACTTTAGAAAAGAGGCTTTAGCAGGAAGAAAGTATCCAGGAATAAAATTGATCCTGAAAACAAAGTCTTTGCCCCAGCCACAATCTTTGTTCTATTGGAACTTCTTTTCACCACAAATATATAAAAACCCAGAAAATAGACTCAGGATTTAGAGCAGTGAGGTAATATCCTAATAATCTATTGAAGCCGCCGGCTGTCTTGTCGCCTCAAAGGTAATTATATTTGCAGTTCAGAAGGAATGCTACATCGCATTATGTTTCCTAAGTTCCTCTGTCTATCCATCACTGTCCCACCGTCACCTCCTTGCATTATCTAGTGTTATTCCCGTAATGGGATTATTGAGATATTGCTAAAAGGGGGAAGAAATTAATTTTTAAAACAAAGCATTAACCGCTCATTGCCTGTGTGAAATTTTTGGTAGATACTTAAAATATATCTATATTAGTTGTTTCTCATCTCCTTTTTACATGCTGGGGTATGCTTCCTTGGAGCCTTCCTTTGCCATAAATTTCCTTGCACTTAAATTCCTCTTCTGTGCCATCCTTTTCTTCCTCAAACATTCTTTCCTGTCTGGAGAGAGACTCAGATCCCCAAAGCCTGTGGGTTTGCAGCAGCTGCAATAGAAACAGCCTACGTGGACTTCAAATTTGTACTTTTATTGCAGGGGGAGGGAGTGAGGAAGTGCTGCCCAGACAGTAATTGCCAAGTAGGGGACTCATGGGCTCTACCTGAACCTGATTGTGTACTACCTGGGCCTTGTCTTCAGAGCTATGGTTTCTGTAGCTTTATAGATTTTTGCAAGTACAAGCTCTCAAAAGATTGTTGCCTCAGATATTCTTGCCTGAGATTCTTCCCTACAGCCCTAACCATAGGTTCCAGTTTACCTAATAGTTGGTCAACCTAATTGTAAGCAAAAGGACTCAGCATAATGTAGGTATGGACAACCGATTGGGCTCTACACAATCACACAGCCCTCGGCCCCAACACTAGCTGTGGTTCTGTGGCTCTGAACCACTTATTTACTCTCTGAGCCCTTGGGTATAGCTGTCTGAGCTGTGAAATGGGAATAATCCTACCTACTTACTAAATTATCATGGAATTAAGTAAGATGGGGCATGTAAATTGTAGGGAAGCAGTAAGTAGGTGTTCTATAGAAAGGGCAAATTACTTGTACTTTTGATTAATTTTCTCCCTCTCCCATGAGCAAGAGAAGCTGACAGATGGAGGGGAAGCGGGAATTGATACCTCTGTGGGAATCTGTCTCATTTCTTCTACATTCTCGTGCTCCAGAAGCTCTAAAGGACTGATGATGAATGAGGGAAAATGAAAACGCGAAAGTGTTCTTAAGGGAAAACTTTTAAGAGTATTAACAATACTTAGCCCAGAAACTTCCTTTACTTCTAATTTTAAAATTATAAATTGGCCAGGTACAGTGGCTAACACCTGTAATCCTAGCAGACTGGGAGGCTGAGGTGGGAGGATCACTTGCGGTCAGGAGTTCTAGATCCACCTGAACAAGAGTCCCCGCCTTTACTAAAAATAGAAAAATTAGCATGATGTGGTAGTATGTACCTATAGTCCCATGTACTTGGGAAGTTGAGGCAGAAGGATTGCTTGAGCCCAGGAGTTTGCGGTTGCTGTGAGCTAGGATGATGCTAGTGTACTCTAGCCAGGGAAACACTGCAAGATTCTGTCTCAAAGAAAAAAAATTATATATATATAAAATTATACATAAATAAAACCTTTGTCTATTCTTATCACATATCTAAGTGGCATCCAAACAAACATCCTAGATAAAAGTGCTAATTCCAAGCTTTGGAAATAAGTTCCTGTGGCCATAAGTACTTAAATTAAAAAGTGAGGGGTGGGGGGAAAGGGAATGAATCCAAAGGTTGAGGTCAGTTTTAAGTTTCAAGTGACTAACACTTACTCGCCTGCTCATAGCATTTGCTCTGTCTGACCAGCAATTTATTTGAGTGTGTGTACATAGAGTGGCAAGATTTAGAGAGTGGTTTGGGTGTGATGAGCTCCTCTACCTTAGAACAATTCCAATGCAGTGAACAGCACAGGAGACACACAAGTGAAGTGAATCGAAATGCCCTTCAGTGAGCACATATCCCAATATCCCAAATCCTGTGGGGCTGGGGTGGTGTGTTAGGACCTCCCGTCTAACAGTACTAAAGGTGGTGAGACGTGCAGGGGAAATTTCTTTGGCCACAGAGTCAGTTCCATCCTATGCATTTGCTAGATCCAGCTGTATTTCCCAAATGTTGAACATATTGTTCTGGCTGTTTATATTCTTGGCATCCAGCACTGCTGTGCATTCCCAAACACGAAGACATGAGCACAGCAGTAGCTTCCCCTAAAAGGACTGTAAAGCCATCACTAGTTTATTCTCCCAAAGATCCAAGGTGCTTGTTAAAGCGCAAGATCTGTTGCAACAGGCAGGGCTTCTGAGTTCAATATGTCGCAACGCATTCTCAGGCAGACGGGATTGCTTGACTAACGGCCTCCATATTTAAAACTACTGTAGGCCAAAGGTTAGCAGCAGTGTCTGGCAGCAAAAAACAAATCTAAAATGCTAAAATATGCACTAAGTCTGTGAGCCCAATGCTTGCTGCAGCTTCCTCCCTTCACTACTCAGAGTCTGCATAAATGCTGCCCCAAAGTAGGAATTACAGACTACACTGATGCATAAAAGCAAAGCAGACACCTGGGTGATTCTTTCACTCCAACAGAGAAATGCTCAGGTCTCCTCAGTAACAGCTCTCAGATACTGGTGTCAAATTTTCAAAACCATTTTTCCCCATTTACTATATTTTTAAAATAAAAACCATAACATTTTTCAGTAGTTAGGTTTAAGATAAACAAAATCTCACAGAATCTTTTGCTACAACGTGAATGAAACTGGAGATCATTCTCCTAAGTGAAGTATCACAAGAATGGAAAACGAACCCCACGTGTACTCAATACTAAATTGGAACAAGTTCATCAACACCTATGTGCTTGTATGGACATGAAACTCCATGAAACTCAAGCAGGGGGGTCGAGGGGAAGGATGGGTAAGCTCCCACCCAACAGGTACATTGCACTTTCTGGGTGAAGGGTATACCTGTAACCTTGACTTAAAATATACAAAAGCAAATTATGTAACCAAAAATTACATAATTCAAATAACCTGGGTTAGTGGAAGGACATTCACTGAAGTTGAGAAAAGAAGGGAAGAAATGGTGGCACTGGAAGCCCCTCCTAGTCCCCAAGGGGCCCCAGATAATTCTACGATCTAAGTGAGCGTAGAATTTACAGCGTCCAGACTCCCTCATGAAGCACTTTCGCTTTGAACCACTTGTGAGATGAGAAACAGGCAAATTTCCAGGAGGACATGAGGCCAAACTGAAACAAGTGGGGAGGGGCGGTCACTCTTATGAAGGTTAGAATGAGGCTTTCACTTGAGACCAAATGCTTCCTGCCTCAGCTCTATGCGTCTTTACATCCTAAGAGTCAAAGCATCAGATACATCACTATGTACCTGTGGCATCAAGAGGGAGTGAAATGCTTTAGAAGCATGGCAGATGAAGGGAAAAGAGAATTTGTTCAAGCAAAAATCTTTGAAAGGTTGATACCTTTGGACACAGAATTTTAACTTAAGGAAATTTATCTGAAGTAAATAGGAGATATTTAGCTACAAATACATCCAACACTATTTTTGCTTTTGAAAGGAATTAAAAATGGGAAGCCATCTAAATATATGCCCAACAAATAATACAGTAATATAATGGAATACGTTACATCCCTTAAAAAAAGATGTTATAGAAAAATGTTATGGAAAGATGTTAATGACATATTGTTGAGTAAGAAAAAGATCGAAAGAGTAGTGCTGAAAAGGTGCTATTCAGAGGGTGAAAACCCATAGTATTTTCAAATCAGAGCTTGGATAAAGAACTTGTATCCAAAATATACAAAAAGAAAGTGTAAAACTCAACGGGGGAAAAAAAATTAAAAGATGGACAAAAGATCTACATAAATACATCTCAAAAGAAAATATATAGATGGAAACTAAGTATAAGAAAAGATGCTCATCATCATTTGTCATTAGTGAAACATAAATTAAGATAACAAGATGTTGCTACAGACCTATTAGAAGAGCTAAAATCTAAAAAACTGATAGTACTGATTGATAGCAAGGATACTAAGCAGCTAGAACTCCACTCATTGCTGATGGGAATGCAAAATGAGTCAGACGTGACAGAAGACGGTTCAGCCGTTCCTTCCTTAAAAAGCAAAACATGGTCTTACAGTGAGGCCTAGTTATTCATTCAACTGATGTGAAAATTTATGTCTGCACAAAACCCACATGCAAATATTTGTACTACTTAGCAACTTTCTTCATAATTACCAAAAACTAAAAACAATTGATTTGTCCTTTAATAGGTGAATGGATCAACAAACTATGGTGCACTCAAACAACAGAATATTACTTAGTAACAAAAAGGAACAAGCTATCCAGCCGTGCACACACATGGACAAATCCCCAACCCATGTGGCTAAATGAGATCAGCCAGTCTGAAAAGTCTGCACACTGTGTGATTCCACTTTTATGACATTCTGGGAAATAATGAAGTAAGAGAGACATCAAACAGATCAGTAGTTGCCAGGGTTTTAGAGAAGGGGTATAGATGAATAGCTAAAGCCTGGGGAATTATATTTTAGGGCCATAAAACTATTCTGTATGACGCTGTGATGGTGGATGTATGACACTACATTTTTCAAAGTGTACAGAGCTTTACAGAACAAAGAGTGAAACAATATTGCAAATTTAAAATTTTTTTTGAGGTATCAGGGGATCCCAGGAGAGATTGTAGACTATAATAAAGGAATCTCTATTAGAAATGTATAATGTGATCTGACTGAAGAGGGTGGGTATGGAAACTAACACTAAAACTGTCCATAAACACTGTACAATTTAAGTGAGTAAAGTTGTTTCCCATAAGGGTAAGGGCTAACAATTCTAAAACCATGATATAGGTAAGACTAGAATTTTACATTCTAGTAAGTTGGTGGCAAGATGGTGGAAGCCAGATTTCTTAGTATTACAGTGAGGGGAGCAAAGGAAGAATCTGAAATGATTCATGTACTACTGGGGTGAAGTTAGAGATATTGAAGTGAATTCACTTTCAGTTTAAGATAGATGCAGATAAATATGTAGAAAGAGTATAAATACATGTACATATGACAATTAGTATACTGACATATATATTTCCTTGCTCTCTTAGATGAGAAGGTTGAAAAGCAACAACATTCCGAGTACCACTGAGCACACCCTGCACTCAGATCCTGGTTTCTAATGCCTTTCTCCAATAAAAGGAACCAGGGCTTCTTGGAGAAATGGCTGATTTTAGGTCTAGGGCAGGGGAAACATAACTCTCGAGCATGTTGTAGTGCCAGAAAGTAAAGAATGCTCAAAAAAACCCATAACAATGGGGATATCTCTCTTTTTTTTTTTATTTTCAAAAATATATTTAATCCAAATTATATGTGTATTCTCAGGCCAGCAATGGAGCTTGATTTAATAGGAAGATTTTATGGCCCATTCTGTTGTTTAGTTTATAGCTTCTTTTTTTTTTTAAATACATGTATTTTATTATTCTTCATTACATTATTCCCCCACCCCACCCCTCAGTGGTAAGACAGAATTGATTTACAGAAAAGAATACAGAAAACACTAAAGCTCCTGGTAGAGAGAGAGAATTCAAGTGGGGAGAGAAATGCTCTCTCCGTTCCTCTCCCGGTCTTTCCCTGTCTCCTCCTTTAGACCTTTAGCCTCAGGGTATATATAGGTGTATGGGTTCCTTGGCCAGGAAACGAATGAATACAGTCCCTTCTGCCGGGGGCGGCAAATGAGTGGATCAATGAATGGATATAGTCCATTCATGGAATTGAGGCCTAGGAAATTCACAAGCAATTGACCTAGGCATAGGAAATGGG
>CAUYRH010038026.1:0-10646 GCA_963574655.1 Perodicticus potto | reverse complement strand
AGAAGAAGTGTTCCACCTCCATCCAGGTTAATACAAAAGACGTAAAATCTCCATCTTTGTTTGCTTCGTTGCTTCGTTCCTTCCTTCCGTCTTTCTTTCTTTCTTTCTTTCTTTCTTATTTTTTATTAAACCATAGCTGTGTACATTAAAGCAATCATGGGGTACAATGTGCTGGTTTCATATACAATCTGAAATATTTTCATCAAACTGGTTAACATAGCCTTCATGGCATTTTCTTAGTTATTGTGTTAAGACCTTTCTATTCTGCATTTAGTAAGTTTCACCTGTAATGAACTGACTGTCATTCCAAGAGCCTGGAAATTTCAAATGGTAGAGCAGACGTTTCTGCAGTTGTCATGGCAACCATAGCCGGCCTGAGGGCCAGTAATCTCCTCCCTGCACCTCCACTCACAGTGCTCACACCCTTCTCCAGGTGTGCCCTAATCTGGGCGGTTTCTCTGATGGTTTCCAGATGAAAGTCTAGTGGTAGTGACACTCTCTGAAGTGAATCTAGGGAAATCAGACATAAAGCACAGGTTAGACAGAGCTGAGTAAAACAGGCCCTTCCCACTGGTACAAAATCTGAGACTCAGACAAGAACACCATGACCTCTGGCTTTACTCAAACACGTTTGACAAAGAGACAGAGACATTGGTGGGTTTTACTTTCCTCAACTCCTTCAAGCTAAACCCACAACGTCCCTGCCCCCAGTGAATTGTGTCTCAGCTCTCCAATTCCCTGACAAATCCGTGACTAGGTGAAGTTCACACACGGGCTCAGGCTCTGCCTCAGCCTGGACAAGGGACAAAGTGAGGAGTAGGAGAGAAGAAAATGGATTTGAGAAATGTCTTTAAGGGGTAGAAGGAATTGAACTTGGTAATGGATTGGAAGCAGGGGGTAAGGAAGAGAGTGGCCAGACTTCTCATTAGAACAGCAGCATGGACTGCGGCCTCCATTAAGTTCCCACCAAGACTGGGAACTTATTTAAGGTCCCTGAGAAGGACAAGCAGGTTAGTGGCGACAGGAGAGGGTGAGTTCCACCCTGCACATACTGAGGTCCCAGTACAATACTTGGGCATATGACAACTTCTATCTTTTTTTTTCTGTTTTTATTTTTCTTGAGATAGAGTCTCACTCTGTTGCCAAGTCTAGAGTGACTTGGTGTCAGCCTAGCTCACAGCAACCTCCAACTCCTGGGCTCAAGTGATCCTCCTCCCTCAGCCTCCCAAGCAGCTGGGACTACAAGAACTCACAGGGACACCTGGCTAATTTTTCTATTTTTAGTAGAGTTGGGGGCTTGTTCTTGTTCGGGCTGACGTCAAGCAATCCTCTCTCTTCAGCCTCCCAGAGTGCTGGGATTACAGGGGCCTACAACAACTTATTTCAATTTAGCTTTTTCACATAGAATGACCTCTATCCTCATCTTGGTTCACAGGAGAATCCAACTGAGATGAAAAGGGAAAGATCTCCATTCATGGGAGTCTCATAGTTTTGAGAAATCTCTAGCGTAGATCTGTCTGTGAACTGATCTGCTCAGACTGGCTGGAAAGAATCCTTATCCTTCATGTGTAAACCATTGCAAATCAACATTTGTGATTCTCCTTTTCTCTTCTGCTCTTGGGGCTCATATTAAATCCCCTGTCTGAGTCTTCCTGATGTGGCAACCTAGCATCTATAGTACCCTGCGTATAGCCTTAGTGTCACTAAGGCCTCTCGGTTTTCAATTTCTGTTCCTCAGAAGGATACCTGTTTCGTTTTTTGAGGTATCATTCCTTGTGCTTTCTGGAGTAAATTTTATTTGTCACCTTGTGACCTTTCTCATAAGCCAAACTACACCAAACATACTTCAAATTTAGCAAAAATGAATTCTGCTGTCCTTGTGGGATGCATTGAGATGATCATAAAAAGGGGAAATTATTTGGAATATTTTCTAAAGCCTTCTCATTTGCTTGTCCTCATACAAACTCCATGAGGTGTAGGAATTTGTGGGCCCCTCTTCCCGATATGGAAGCTGAGGTTCAGGAAGGCTGGACTTGTCAGAGGTCACCAGGTGGACCAGTAGGAACAGGAACAAGCATTTTATACAGGCAGTGAACCGAGCACTTTCCGGACACTGTCTCATTGTGAGTGGCTGTAATCGTCATCACAGCCAGCTTTATTTATAGATGGAGAAGCTAATCCCCAGATGGTGAGTGACTCGCCAGAGAAACCTGGAAGCTGTAAATGGCTATTCTGATACCAACTGTGCCCTGCAATTCAACTCTGTCATTAACCCTGCAAAGTCAGCGCAGACTCCGCAAGTTAAAGGTACCATCCCCTGTAAGATTGCCCCCCTTAGAGGTCAGCTGCAATTGAGATCCCCACCACCCATACTTCTGATCAGCTGGCTACAAATCTAGGGGCTTCCCACAATCCCCTAGTTTCAATAATTTTCTACAGCAATTCACAGAACTCCAAAAAGTTCTTGACTTAACATTACAGTGTGATTCAAAAGGATACAAACTGGGACCAACCAGATGAAGAGAGAGACACGGGAGACCAAGTCGGAGAAGGTCCTGATACAGAGTTTCTGTGTCTCCAGATCAGGCTACGTCACCCTTCTTCAGCCCCAACCAAGAAGCTCAATGAGTTTTCATTGGGATTTCATTACAGAAGCGTAAGTGATATTCCCAACCCCACCCAAAGCCCCATCCCTCTAATCACAAGCTTGGTCTTTCTGGGAATCAGCATCCATCCCTATCTCATGGTCATAAACCCAGGTGTGGTCCAAGGTGCTCATGAAAAACAAAGACACGCCTGCCCCTTGGGGGATGCCAAGGATTTTAGAGGCCCAGTTTCAGAAACCTGAGACAAATTATTCTACTGTAATAGCAGAGCCAGCCAGGTATTGACTCTGTGTCTGCAGAATCCAGGCCAAGTGGTTTCTTCTGTGCCCAGTACTGTACCGGAGCACCTGGCTCGCCCCTGGCTTTCCGACTATGAGTTTAGGAGAAAAGAAATCATGATGTGTTTCAACCATGTAAAGACTTGGAGAGAGGCTTCAGATGCTTCAGAACCACATGCGTCCTTTCGTTTTGCCCACCTGAAACCAGACCCAACCCACAATCCGATTTCCACGTTTCAAAGGTAATAAAACCCAAGCAGGAAGGGTGCTGGCAAATCAATGTGCTGCTCCTCTTCCGTCTTAGCAGGAAGCTTGTCATCCGGAAGGCACAGGGCTTCTGCAAGCGAGCCACATAGGAGGCGCGAGCACAGACTGTGATCGTGGAGGTCTGCAGTCTTCATCTGCATTTGATTTTTATTTATGCACTTTTTTTTTTTTTTTGAGACAGATTCTCACTCTGTGGCCCCAAGTGAAAGTTCTGTGACATCACAGCTCATAGCAACCTCAAACTCCTGGGCTCAAGTGATCCTCTTGCCTCAGCCTCCTAAGTAGCAACAGGTGCCTGCCACAATGTCCAGCTAGTTTTTCTATGTTTAGTAGAGATGAGGTCTTGCTTTTGCTTAGGCTGGTCTCGAACTCCCGAGCTCTAGCAATGTCCCCACTTCAGCCTTCCAGAATGCTAGAATTACAGGCAAGTGAAGTTTTCTTTTTCCTCAACTTCATTGTATTTTATTTATTCATTTCTTTTTAGACCTTCTCACTCTGTTGTCCAGAATAGAGTGCTGTGGCATCATAGCTCACAGCAACCTCAAACTCTTGGGCAGCTTAAATGATCCTGCCTCAGCCTCTTGAGTAGCTAGGACTATAGGCGTCTACCACAACACTTGGCTAGTTTTTCTATTTTTAGCCTTGCTCTTGCTCAGGCTGTTCTCAAACTCTTGGACCTCATGCAATCTACCCAACTTGGCCTCTCGGAGTTCTAGGATTATAGGCACATGGGGTTTTCTTTTTCCCCATCTGCATTTTAATTTATTTAATTCATTTATTAACTTTTTTTTTTTGAGACAGAGTCTCACCCTGGGTAGAGTGCTGTGGTGTCATAGCTCACAGCAACCTCAAACTCTTGGGCTCAAGTGATCCTCCTGCCTCAGCCTTCCAAGTAGCTGGGACTACAGTTGCCCACCCCAACACCCAGCTAGTTTTTCCATCTTGAATAGAGATGAGGTCTCACTCTTGCTTAGGCTGGTCTCTAATTCCTGAGCTCAGGTGATCCATCAGCTTTGGTCTCCCAGAGTGCTAGAATTATAGTCATTAACCACAACACCTGGCCTTCATCTGCATTTTAAACAACCCTCCATCCCACACAGGTCCTAGGTAGCTGTGCTCCTAAATTTGTAAGCCAAAGTGGGATAGTGGATGAGGAATGATTCTGTTGAAACTCAGAAAATGATACCTCCAAATGAAGGCTTCAGAAGCAGCTTCAGAAACAAAAGTTAGTCTCTGACCTTCTCCTGCTTTCCTCTTTCCCATTCTTCCCCAATAGAGGCTAGCCATAGAAAGTAGCACCACTCTTCCCCATGGCAGGTCAGAGAAACCTGAACCCCTTTTCTCCAAATCCAGCCATAAAACCTAAGAATATTACTGGAAGTTTTTCTCTGCCTTTCTGTGTAAAAACTGGCCATAAAGAAATTATCTGACCTACCTAGTTTATAAGGACCCCTCCCGAGAAGGATGGGATAGATACTGGGGCCAAGAAGCCTCTAAAGCGGCCAGGCTGGGTTTCCCGCCCAGTCTATTAGCGTCTGTTAAGTCCAATCATGTTTCTCCATGACTTTCCGGACTTCGTTGATCCTAGGCATGAAAATGGACAATTTCTCTTTTGCCTTTGGGTCTTTACGCTGAAGCCTCCATGTATACGCATTAAAGAAACATCTATATCTTTTTCTCTAATTAAACTGCCTTTTGTGAATTGATTTTCCAGAAAACCTTCAGAGGGCCAAGAGAAAAGTTGCTCTTGGCCCCAGCAATTTCAAAGAAATGACACCTTGGGCATGCAGGCTGCAAAAGGCTGCCTATCCACTTTAGTTATTGATGCAAAGCCCTGCTCTGAATGGGACAGGGGTTTTCATTTATTGCTCCCCTACTTTGTACCATGCACTGCCATAGGCATTTTTTTGTTTTGTTTTGAGACAGAGTCTCACTATGTCACCCCCAGTAGAGTGAGGTGGTGTCACAGCTCATAGCAACCTCAAGCGATCCTCTTGCCTCAGCCTCCCAAGTAGCTGGGACTACAGGCACCGGCCACAACGCTAGGCTTTTTTTTGTTGCAATTGTCATTGATATTTAGACGGTCTGGGCTGTGTTCCAGCCTACCACCCTTGGTGTATATGGCTGGCACTGTAGCCACTGAGCTATGTAGGCATTTAGATGCCATTCAGATGCCACACATCATTGAACCCACACAATTCTATGAGGTGTGTCTTATCGTGCCACTTTAAAACATAAAGAAACTGAGGCTCTGAGCATAAAAGACCTGCCCACAGATGCACAGTTTTGGAAAAGGCAAAGCTCTGATTCAGACGCGGGTTCAACTCCGAGACCCACTCTCCCGCCTACTCCCAGGCTGCCTGCCGTAGCTGGTAAGAGCTTGGGAACTGTTGCTGCGGTGTTTGTTTGGTGCTCTATTAAATATTATTTTCGGATGACTGTGTAATTATGCTTGGATCCTCAGAAAATCTGTAATTTTGAAAGCCCAGGGCAGCAGAACGAAGCTAATCAAAGAAAAGCTTCATTTACATTAATCCTGCTGGGAGATGGCTCAGGTCACTTCCCCGACCACCCTGGTCGCCTTGCTCAGTTAAATCTAAACAGGAGGCCCTTTTCGGTTCTTAAACCTCTGCTAATTCAGGGGCCTGGCGCTATTCATGACAAAATTCACAATCGCATAAAAGTCTCGCCATGGTATTACAGGAGCCGCCCCACATCTAGCTCCTGTTTCTGGCTCACGACTTCCTTCTGGTTTCTCTGATAACCCCGGGGGCCTCTGGAGCGGAGGCGGGAAGACTGGAGTCACCTTAGCTCGGTGCTAGTGCCACCTAGTGGCCACCCAGGCACCTGCGGGCCCTACTGGTCTTTCAGACGTCCATAGGGTGAGCAGGGCTTGGGGCTTTCCTCGCCTTCTGCCAGTCCTCAGGCAGGATTATTCCCAACACTGGGGATAACCGTGTATGGAGAGGAGACGATCGGAACAATCACCCTGTTTCATACTGCAAAATTCTTTTTTTTTTTTTGAAACAGAGCCTCAAGCTGTCGCTCTGGATAGAGTGCTGTGGTATCACAGCTCACAGCAACCTCCAATTCCTGGGCTCAAGCCAGTCTCCTGCCTCTACCTCCCAAGTAGCTGGGACTACAGGCGCCAGCCACAACACCCGGCCATTTTTGGTTGCAGCCGTCATTGTTGTTTGTCAGGCGCGGGGCTGGATTCGAACCCGCCAGCTCAGGTGTGCATGGCTGGCGCCTTAGCCCGTTGAGCCACAGGCACTGAGCCATAACTGCAAAATTCTAAACAATTATTATAACAGATTTTTGAACTTGGACGATGTTGTTTGTTTGGACCACATGCAGGTATGGTATGAAAACACCTGGTTCCTGCTTTTTTCAGGTCCTTGGTCCCACTGATATCTGGCTCCATCAGCACACATGAAACCAGCTATGTTAAAATTATGTAGAGCCATAAAGTATAAATAGTAATCAAAGTCTGATTTTCATGAAACTATAAATATAACCAGAAGATAACCAGTATTGTTCCCTAACTTCCTCGCTGCTGTAACCTGTTACTGCTTAATTGCACTCTTCTCCCTGACAGGTGCAATAACTATGACTTCCCCTCCTACTTCCATGGATAACATCGCCATTCCATGAGGACTTTTGCTGCTGCTGCTGCTTCTTCTTCTTGTATGAGACAGCGTCTCACTTTGTCACTTTCAGTAGAGTTCTGTGGCGTCACAGCTCACAGTAACCTCAAACCTCAAACACAGAAACCTCAACCTAAGCAATTCTCTTGTCTCAGCCTCCCAAGTATCTGGGACTATAGGCACCTGCCAATATGTACAGCTATTTTTAGAGATGCGATCTTGCTCTGGCTCCAGTTGGTCTCGAACCTGTGACCTCAGGCAATCTACCACCTCAGTCTCCCAGAGTGCTAGGATTACAGGCACGAGCCACCGCCGGTCTAGGTAATATCACTATCGTAAAGCTGAAGACTTGAGCTTCTCCAGATTATATTACTATTATAAAGTCAAAGACTGGTCTTTGAAGTATTTTTCAGACTTTTCATTCCAGGGAACCCATGGATAGGCATAAGAATGGATCCAATAGCCTTGAGACCACCCCTACCAAGGAAATTTGCCAACTGAAAAGATACTCTCACTTCCCAATCCTATAAATTTGTCCCTAGCTCATCAACAGATTCAATTCTCTAGCCCTTTGTCTGTCCAACTATCTTTAAAAAGCCCTTCTCCCAAATTCTTGGGGAGACAGATGTGAGAAATTCCTCCCATCTCCTCACATGGTGCCTGTGATATTAAACTCTTTTTCTGCTGTCACCCCTGCTGTCTTTGTGTATTGGCTTCCTGTTGAGCAGCCGGCAGTGAACTTGGTTGGGCTGTAACACATACACGGTGGCCTTTTCTTCCGTATTTCCCCCGAGGTGTTATGCTCACGTGACCCTATAACCCAGGAGGAAAATGAGAAAGTTCAGTACTATCTCAGACCATTTACTCACCTGATTTTATTTCCTTCTCAAGGCGTTTCTCAGCCACCTGTCTGGAGAAGGATAATCAGACGGTTCCTCAGCCCCATTCCTGAATCAACAGCAGAGCATCGATGGTAGGTCACGCTTTACGTAAGTGCTGAGCATACAAAGTTTGTTAAATCACTCATCCTAAATTTGAGACAAAAGCAGTCTGATCAAGGAGATGGCCTTCTTAAGATATAATCTTAGTAGGAGACAATAAACAGTGTGTGGGTAGGTCAAGATAGAGTTAGAATAGGGTCAGATCAGGATTTGGAGTCAGATTTACCAGGTTCGATTCCTGGCTCCATCACTTACTTGTCCCATATAGGACTTGGGGAAGTTATTTGGCTTCTCTGAGTGTTGGTTTCCTCATTTGTAAATGGATGTAATAAGTCTGCCTTGCTGAACTCTGGCAAGAAATAAATGCTGGCCGGGCGCAGTGGCTCATGCCTGTGATCTTAGCACTCTGGGAGGCTGAGGTGGGTGGATTGTGGGAGCTCAGGAGTTTAAGACCAGCCTGAGCAAGAATGAGACTCCATCTCTACTAAAAATAGAAAAACTAGTGCAGGATTGTGGTGGGTACCTGTAGTCCTAGCTATTTGGGAGGCTGAGGCACGAGGATTGCTTGAGCCCAAGAGTTTGAGGTTGCTGTGAGCTATGACGATGCCACGGCCCTCTACCGAGGGCAACAAAGTGAGACTCCATCTCAAAAATAAATAAATAAATAAACGAATAAAGTAAAAAAAGAAAAAGCGAAAAAGAGATAAACCCAACTGTGGAAATAAATGAAAATGACCCTACTGAGAACAAACAGTGCTTGCTATAGCAGGCGGGTCGGCCACCATCCATTGCTTGGTTTGATAGAAACACGTAGGCGGGCAGGGGAATGCAAGAACTTTACAGTCAGAAAAGGGGAAGGTTTCAAGTCTGGTCAAACTGGAGATAATCAGCAGGAGCAGGCAGGAGGGTTGCCTAGAAGCAGGGCATCGGCTATGATTCGTCTGGGGAGTATATTTGGCTTTCTCTGCTTCATCTTCAGTCGGAAGTGAGGGCAAAAATAAGGGACGCTGCCAGTCGTTGACTGAACTCTGACTGTTCTTGGCTGATGGCTGCTGAGGCTGGAGTTTGGATTCCAGGCCTGGTTGCTCCAGTGGTTGTGGGTCAGACTTGTATTGTCACACGTGGTCTGGCCATTGTTCATTTGTACAGTCAGTTTTTCATAATGCATTCAAAGCTCACCCTACCGTGTATGACATACACAGGTATTCAGTAAGTAATAATCAAGTTATAATTTACTGGGGGTCAGAATGGAGCATGTTTGATATAAACAGGTAGGGGGGAGCAGGGTACCAAATACTTTGTATAGTTTACTATAACTGTACATACTCACATGGGTGTGGATAAAGACTGGAAGGTAATTTGAAGAAATGAAACTAGATTTTGGAGTCATAACACCTGGCTTGGGGGTCAGGACACCAGGCTCAAATGCTGCAATTTACTAGCCTATGACTTTGGGTTGTGCCTTCAACTTTTCTTAGCTTCAGTTGCTCATCTGTAGAGTAACAAATGGGCGTAATTCAAAATGAGTGTAATACAGCAAACCTAGCCTGGCACGGTAGTGGGCACCTGCAGTCCCGGCTATGCAGGAGGCTGAGGCAAGAAAATTACTTAAGCCCAGGAGTTTGAGGTTGCTGTGAGCTGTGATGCCACGGCACTCTACCCAGGGCAACAGGGTAGGATTCTGTCTCAAAAAAAAAGAAAGAAAAAAAGAAAGAAAGAAAGAAAGAAAGAAAGGAAGGAAGGAAGGAAGGAAGGAAGGAAGGAAGGAAGGAAGGAAGGAAGGAAGGAAAGAAAGGAAGGAAAGAAAGAAAGAAAGAAGAATGTAATATAAACACCCACCGCATGAAATTGTGAGCACACAGTGATATAATGCATCTAAAGCTCTTGGCTTTTGAAAATATTCAGTAAGTGACACCTATTACTGTGGGCGATTTCTGTTTTATATATTATAGATAGAATGCCCTTTTTAAAAACGTGCAAGTGATATATTATAACTCTCTCTAATGAAGTTAAGTAAGACTCAGTGGAATTATGCAAAACACTGAGAAGAAAATGTTAGGTGCTGGGTTCTCTGTTATGTCTTTGTGTTTTTGTTTCTATTTGGTTTTTGCATTTTCACCCTCCTTGGCATGTGAACAATGCTAGGAGTAAAAGGAATACAATGCTTAAAAAAAAAAAAAAATTCTTACTTCATGTCTTTCTTAGCCAGGGTGCTGAGCTTCTTTCCTGCTCCAACTGTTTGAAGCACAAATTGAAATAATTTTATTTCATCTACTTTCCTTTGCAAGTGGTAGATGCGTGGGGAGCAGCCAGACAGCTGCAGAGCGATCAGAGAAGGGCACAGGCCAGGCAGGGGGTGCTTGTGCGCCTGCCATGTGGTCTGTGTTCCTGGGCAGGCAGGGGTGAGACTGGCAGTCATTTCTGAGTGGCTCCCTCGGTGTCATCACCTAAGTTGATGCATATGTGATTATGATTTCATCAGGGCTCTTGGAGTTACTACTGTCTCTGTTCTATTTGTTGTGTGTGTAAGGGCTCGGCACCTGTGGCTCAACGGGCTAAGGCGCCAGACGCGTACACCTGAGCTGGTGGGTTCGAATCCAGCCCGGGCCCGCCAAACAACAATGACGGCTGCAACCAAAAAATGGCCAGGCGTTGTGGCGGACGCCTGTAGTCCCAGCTACTTGGGAGGCGGAGGCAAGAGACTCGTTTGAGCCCAGGAATTGGAGGTTGCTGTGAGCTGTGATGCCACAGCACTCCACCCAGGGTGACAGCTTGAGGCTCTGTCTCAAAAAAAAAAAAAAAAAAAGAGTGTGTAAGTAGGGTGTTTATAGGTGCCTGCAAAGATGGCTGGAACAAATATTAGTGGTCACATGATCATCCTATTCCCGCCCCACTTCAGAGGCAAGG
>CAUYRH010038025.1:0-22547 GCA_963574655.1 Perodicticus potto | reverse complement strand
AATATGAAGCATCATATTTCAATTTTAATTTTAGTGTTAGTGTGTGTATATATATATATATATACATATATATATATATCTGTGTGCATCTGTACGTCCTTTCACTTTTTACCTTGTTTGCTTTCTACCTCTGTTAACAGTGCTGTCACTATTGAAAAGTAGACAGTCTTCCTAGAATTAAAAAAAGCCATTTGAGTTGTTTACTATGTCACTATGGGGGCTAAATAATTGTTTTAGTTCATTTCCATTTAAATTGATCTTTTTTCAGAGGATTTTGGTGTTCACTCTCTCTATAAGGAAACAAAAAAGTGTGTATATTTTACATATGGAAGTATGATCTTACAAGTGTATCTTTAACTTTTTTTAATTCAGTGTTATGTAAAAAGATTGTTCCACCTCTCTGGCAGATAGATACTGCTTAACATACTATGCACACACACTGCATAGTGATAGTTGTGCACTTCATTCACTTTAGAGCTTTCCTATGTCAAATTGGTGATTTAGTACATAAGATCTTTGCTATAACAAAAAATTTTTAAGTCTTCATTGAAAAATATAAACTAGATTAAGACATAAAACTGGAGAAACTTTTTAGATCGGGCAGACTGTTTTCTCTCAAGCAATTTTAAACATGTTTTAGGATGGCTGGGCCTGGTGTTGTTTTAGGATGGCTGGGCCTAGATTAAGACATAAAACTGGAGAAACTTTTTAGATCAGGCAGACTGTTTTCTCTCAAGCAATTTTAAACATGTTTTAGGATGGCTGGGCCTGGTGGCTCATACATATAATCCCAACGCTGTGGGAAGCCAAGGCTGGAGGATTGCCTGAGCTCAGGAGTTCGAGACCTGTCTGAGCGAAGTGAGACCCCATCTCTACTAAAAAATAGGAAAACTAGCTAGGTCTTGTGGCAAGGCCCTGTCATCCCATCCATCAGGAGGCTGAGACAGAGGATTGCTTTAGCCCAAGAGTTTGAGGTTTCTGTGAGATAGGATGCCACAGTATGCTACTTGGGGCAACTGAGACTCTTACCTCAAAAAAAAAAAAAAACATGATTTAAGATGAAACAAAAAGTGAACTCAGAAGCTAAAATACACTATCCTGCTTGGCAATGAACAGGCCAGAACTAGCATAATTTTATCAACAATTTTTTATTGGGAAACTTTATTTTAAGGCAAGAATGTCATTTGCCATATTAGGAAAAAGCTTAAGCAGGTTTACTAAAATAGCTGCAAGATTCAGCAATGTAAATCTTTTTTTTTTTTTTTTTGAGACAAAGCCTCAAGCGTCACCCTAGATAGAGTGCTATGGCATCACAGCTCATGGCAACCTCCAATTCCTGGGCTCAAGCGAGTCTCCTGCCTCCGCCTTCCAAGTAGCTGGGACTACAAGCGCCCGCCACAACGCCCGGCCATTTTTTGGTTGCAGCCGTCGTTGTTTGACGGGCCCGGGCTGGATTCGAACCCGCCAGCTCAGGTGTACGTGGCTGGCGCCCTAGCCCATTGAGCCACAGGCGCTGAGCCAGCAATGTAAATCTTAAAGGAACCTTCCAACATTGATCTATAGTATCCCTTTAATTGACAAATGACTAGAGGAGCACCTTCTGTCACCTCACACTGGGAACACTTCCTGTTGGTTAGCCAGCAAAATTTGGTGATTTTGCACCAGCAAAATTTTATAATGGCCCTAGTGTCCATGATTGCATGTGCTCATCAATTTGCCTGAAGAGTTTGAGAGAGTATTAAAGTATATGGACTGTCTCCCAACTAGGCATAAATGGAGTTTTGAGGTAGGAATTTGCTGGTTTTTACAAAATGTGTTAAATAGTTGTGTTGTCTGCCTCTGAACCTTTCTTAGTGCTATGTGGTAATAAGATTACTTTAAAAGTTTTAAAGTAGTTCAGGAAAGAGAGATAATCACAGAGGAAAGGACAAGATGCTTCTGGATAATATTGTCCAAGAAGAAGATGAAGTGTGTTCAATGACAAATTCAATTTGAAGAGATGGAGAAGACTTTGGAAGGAAGTCAAAATGAGGTTTTGGAAGAGAACTCATGTTTGCATATCTGAATATGCATGAAAACTGGACAAAATGAGTGAGCTATTGCCATACCTGGTGGGTAGAAAATTGACAGTAGGCTTAATAGATGCTACTTTGAAGCCTACGTGTAGTAATAGAGCCTAAATAGCTTGGAGTTAAAAAGCTGCAGGTATCTGTGTTAGGTTTCATAGTCTACACTGAAGTTTACTGCCCAGCAGTCAGTTTGAGGTAATGGTTCTGAGAATACCAGCCATAACCCAGCCAAGGATGGGCTACAGGTACAGGAGTGGAGTAGTCACGTATACACCAATTGCCTTGTGTATGTGATATTTTGCTCACGGCTGAAGATTGCTCATCTAGAGAACCTACTGAAATCTTAGCAGAATTTTGTATATATGTGCATTTTCTGTTAAGTATCAAATCAAGAGGCTTTAACCACTGCTCAACAGCTATTATCCATTGAGACCATGTATCTTGAATTTAAGCTAGAAATTCACATACTGATTTTAAATCTTATTTTTTTCATGAGAGACTTTATTTCTAAACTGTTTTGATTTATCACAGGCACGCTATATATTAAAATACAAGTGCATGTAAATAAGATTTTAATGTAAGTGATCCACTTTTCAATAGTTGTTTAAAAGTCTGTGAGGGTTATAGTGGGGAAAATGAAAATTTAACCCTAACATACCATCTGGAATAAAAGGATTTTATAGAAATATCTTGCCCTTTTCTATTGAAAAAAGATCAGTGTCTTTGTTGTACCCAAGAACCACAGCTACTTCATTCCAACTTTGAAATCAAGGTCTTGAATAATAGCCTTTTAAAAATGAGCATAGGTCAATCATGAATACTTTTTTTTTTTACGGAATTGCATTTTATAGAGATAATTGAAGGGTTTCATTTGTAACAGAATTAGTGGCCTGCAGACAACTGTACATTGTTGTTATGCTCTGAAGTTATTAAAGGGGGAATTTGCTGCTACAGGTTACATGCATAAAGGAAATAAGAGGAAAAAGAAAATTCAGATTTTTCATTCTAAAATGAAAACCAGTGAATGTTGTACTCGTAAGAGTAATTTTTAGCTAAAGCATTATTTCTGTCCTTTATCATTTCAGTATACAGGCTCTTAAGTTTACCATAAAATCAAGTTAAAAAAATTTATCTAGATTTAGTAAACTAAATTTTAGAATTCAAATTCTAACAGTTTCTATATAGCATATTTTATGGTATGCTTTTTATTTGTCAAAATCTCAATTTCTTTTTTGTGCCCTTCCCCTTTTGTTCTAGTCTGTTCCTAACCACCTGCAATTAAAGAAATTCCTAAAATACTGCCTCATCTTAAATTAATTTGTTTTGTTTTCAGAATGGAAATTACAAAAGGGAAAACTGTCTAAGAATCTGGCTGTGGTTATATCACACTCTTGAAAAGATGACCTTGAAAGTGGGCATACATACATACTTTGTGTTAGTACTCTTCCCCAATTACCATTGTTTAAGGGAAAATGTCGTTTGTTTTTTTTTCCTAACCAAAATTGCCACCAAGGAATAGCTAATCTTGTCTGGAAAGGGGTATTAATTATAAAATACTCTTTAAGATTAACCTGTGCAATGGGTGATTGATAGAAAATGGTTTCTTTGGTTATTTGGGTATTTTTCTCACCTGGAATAGCGGTATCCTAAGGCCATTGAACAAGAATTTCGAGGATGGAAGGCTTGAAATAGTCCTATAGTGGTCAAATACTTAAATTAGCTTGAATAATAGAATAAAAACTTAGTTGCCTTCTGTAAACAAACTTGCTTAGTTTTTAATGATGTGGGACAAAGTAACATTCTGTAGTTTTAAGCCTTGGTTATCATTTTTGATGTAATAGAACATGCAGTTGTACTCAGAGGTCTGAGGTTTTGACCCTCATTGTGCCAATTTATGTAGCATTAGATGAATAATTTCTTTACTTTGCCTCAAAGTCCCTTATTTCCCAAATTTTCCAAAATGACGAAGTTAATTTTCAGGGTGGAAGGATTAAATGAGAGCACTAAAGCAAGCATTTAGCCAAAATTGGCTGCTCAGTATCAGATGACAATCTAATCTACCGTCTGCATAGTATCATATGGTAACTGTGAAGGTTTACCAACTAATCTTTTTTCCAGAGGAGTTGCAAGTGAGAGCGTCAAGCTCAGAAATGTTAAATAAATTAAAACCTATTTGCATTGCCACAGAAGTAATTAATGGCGCGCGCACGGACACACACACACACACACACCCAGTAATGAACATTGAAGTTTATGAGTTAGTGATTTGGGAGTGGCTCTGGGAACAGTTCTAGTCTTACCTGGCTCATGAAGCAGTTGGCCACTGCTAGATGGGCTTGGCATTTTTTCCACATGCTTCAAGTTCTTCATCAGACTAACCTGGGCATACTTTTCTTAAAGGTGGCAGAAAGCAACAACAACCCAATCCCACAAGTCCCATTCAAGAGTCTGCATGTTTCCTGCTGACCAGCGTCCATCAGAAGCAAGCCAGGCACAAAGTGGAAAGACAGTACGAGATTTTTAGACAGAGGAGAGGACACAAGCAGGGATGAAGATGTGGGTCCCTAAACTCTACCAATCTACCACACCTTGCTTCATGTTTGTCAAATAGTTAATAGCTTCATGTTTGTACGATTTAGCCTGCAAAGTGAAAAATGTGTAGAAGCTATTGCTTAATAAGAATGGCCTATTTGGTGCAAAGCGTTTTTAATTTGTAGAGCCTTAAGTGGAATCCTTAGTTAAAAGAAGGCAAGTTAAAGGGAATGTATTTTCTGCCTAAAGGTTCATAATTGCTATTGCTTCTAGCCATTATTGTATGACTGAGAGTCAGCACTCTATAATAAACTAAGCGTGTCTGTACAGAGCTAGACACCTCATATATGAGATAGAAGGAATCATTTAATTCAAAGATACCTTTTCCCTTAATGGTGAACATTTACATTCATTAGTGCTATTCCCAAAATCTTTTTGGGACTTCTTAAATGCTAATATGATACCTACCTGCTATTCTTTATGTTCGCCATTTTTGGAAGCATGGAGTGCTTTAGGAAGCTTTTCTAGTGATGCTTTAAATTTGATTGACTGAAGTCTTGACATTGAATTTTTCAAAGACAGCAATTTATTTGTGTTCTGTTTCTCTTATTACCAGCATTAAAATGGCCTAGTCCTTTCTGCTACTGAGGGAATCAGGAAATAAGCTTTTTAGTGATGACAGCTGTGCTTGGTGGCCCTAGAAAGTTTAGTCAACATCAATCGTCAACTTTTTTGTAACTGTTTTAGTCTATTTTATGTTACTATCACAGAATACCTGAAGCTGGGTAATTTGTATTTTAAAAGAGGCTTATTTTGCTAATGGTTCTGCGGACTAGGAAGTTCAAGGGCAATTTTGTGCTGCATCATTACATGGTGGTGAATGACAAAGGGGAAGCAGACACATGCAAACGGGAAGAGGAAACTCGCTATTTAACAATCAAATAATCCAGTCCCTGGAGAGCAAGAATTAGGCCATTTTGGAGGAATCTGCCCCCAAGACCCAAACATCTGTCACTAATTCCCACCTCTCAAAACACCATCGTAGTGGGGTCAAATCTTTGTTGGTGGGAACAAGCAAACCATATGCATCATAGCCACGACCAATGTTTCTTTACCAAAATTTTGAGGGAATTGAATATTTCTCCTTGAATATGTGTTTAAATGGACTTCTCCCCACACTCGTTTTGAATGGTCCCACAACTTCTTTTGATTCATCACATTCCTGTTAATAATAATAATACTTTGTGATATTTTCCTGTGATCCTACTGGATGAGCCTTTTTAAAAATACATACTTTTTGTTGCTTTCAAACTTTCTAATAGACCCATTACTTTTGTAAAATAAAAAAGCACCAAAAATCCAAATTCTAAAAACATACTTGGAGTATGGTTTTTCCAGCCTTAAATGTATATGTATATTCAATGGGAAATGTTTGAAGCTTCACTAACAGCAAATTCTGTTAGAAAATGCTATTACAAATCATAAGAAAAAACTAAAATACATTAAGGCAGTCTGCAAGCCATAATGGGAACATGGAAAAAATGTCATTTTTTAACTTGCTTTGGGGACCACAGGTGATTTCAGTCTATTTGGTGTTTGAAGTTAAATATAAAAATTTTAGATAAGCTTTTCATGGGTGATATTTTGATGTACTCTAAATTTAGTGTACTGTACTTTGATTACTGTAAATGGAACCAAATATTTCTATGTCTTATCTATTGCAAGTGTCCCAAAGTTAAAGTGTACAGTGAAACCAAAGAATATTGTTGACCATCTAGATTTAGTGTTCAGACAAAATGAACTGCCAAACTAAGTAACAGAGGCTATCTAAAAAAATATTTGAGAACAGAGCATCATAATGAGAATATACCTGCCATAGTAAAACTGTGTGCATATACAGAGAGATAAAGAGGGACAAGTATTTTTAAAGGAAAAATAAGGATCATATAATTGTTTTGAGGTAATTATTGTTGGCTATAAGGATCAACAGCAAACATGCCACTCTGGATGGACAGGCAGTTACTGGACAGATGTCCTCACAGACATATTTTGTGTGTAAGATTATAATGGCCTTTATGCAAGGTGGTAGTTTTTCCATAATCTTTTGTAACAGTTTTTGTTAGTAGGCATTTATGCCAAAAATCTTTTCTCCTTGAACTTCCCAGCCTCTATTTCTCAAGGTTTGGGTTTTTGGTTTTGTTTGTTAACACAAATGACTCCATTTTGATTTTAACAGCTTTTAACATTTTCCATTTTTGGATCAAGATCTTTTTCCTGAAATCATCTATGATCTATGGTCCCGTGGTTAGGTTTGATTGTGCCAGCATAGACCTGTCCCACGTTGTTGGTCTGGGCATGTATAGAGGAATGATTGGTGACTAAGTGTCAGTGGTAAAAACCCTATTAGCCATATTTCAGTAATTGGGGAGGTTTGAAAGGAGCGGTTCTTAGGTTAAGGTTATCTAATAGAGTCCATTAAGTTCAGTTTTGTCTTTTTTGTAGTCTCTTGCTATCATCTTAAAGTCCTGGGCTAGCATTCTGTTATAGTTGTACTTCTGCACAAATTAAACAAGGAAATTTTAAAGAGGGAAAATACAAAGTAAATAATATGACAAATCCCAGTTTGCGTAATGGTTTTGAGCAATGAACCTAGGCTTAAAGTCAACTAGTTGAATAAGTACAATGACTGCTACTCTGTCAAGTGCAAAAACAGACATTAAAAGAGTCTCCTCTTTCCAGCCAGTGCCAAGTGATGGGCACCTCTTGGACAACTGGCACAAGTGCTGCGAGACAGGGGCAAGAGAAAGCTCTTCCGCAAGAAGCGGAAGTATGAGCTGGGTTGCCCCTCTGCCAACACTAAGATTGGCCCCTGCCGATAGAGTCTGTGTGCAGGGAACCTTGGAGCTGGATATGGGGAACTGCTCTTGGGGCTCAGAATGTTCCACTCACCAATCAAGGATAATTGGTGTTATCTACATTGTCTACAATGTGTCCAGTGATGAGCTGGTTTGCACAGAGATCTTGGTGAAGAACTGCATTGTGCTTACTCATGATATGCCTTACCAACAACAGTTGAAGTTCCACTATGCTAGTGTTTTTCAACCCTTTTTATCTCATGGGACACTTGAACCTATACTTAAAGTTCCACAGCACACTTAAATTATGTTGAACCAAAATAAAAGTATACTTAACTGTGCTTTGAACCTCTTTCAAAAATTAATGATCTTTAAAAATTTTTATGGCACACCAGTTGAAAATCACTGCTCTATGTATTGCCCCTGGACCACAAGAAGGGGGCCAGGCTTACTCTGAGGAAGAAGATTTTCTTTTCTTTCTTTTTTTTTTTTTTTGAGACAGAGCCTCAAGCTGTCACCCTGGATAGGGTGCTGTGGCATCACAGCTCACAGCAACCTCCAATTCCTGGGCTCAGGCGAGGCTCCTGCCTCCGCCTCCCAAGTAGCTGGGACTACAGGCACCCGCCACGCCGCCTGGCCATTTTTTGGTTGCAGCCGTCATTGTTGTTTGGCCAGCCGGGCTGGATTCGAACCCGCCAGCTCAGGTGTATGTGGCTGGCGCCTTGGCCCATTGAGCCACAGGCGCCAAGCCGGAAGAAGAGATTTTAAACACAACACAATCCTAAAATAATTAAGACATATTTGGGCAGAGCAAGCTTCTTGCAAGCCTCGCATCAAGACCAGCCCCCAATGCAGCTGAGAAGATGGGTATGTACCAGAGGGCAAGGAACTGGAGTTCTGTCTTAGGAAAATCAAAGCCCAGAAGGGCATATAATACCCTTCCTGACTTAGCTCATGTAATTAAGATGTTTATTGTCCTAAAAAAAGGAGAGAGAGAGAAAAGTCTCACTATATAACATGGTTATCCCAATGCCTTGGAAAAAGCTGCCTACAGTGTGAAACCATTAACTTCTTACCCTGGTTAGCAGTGTGAGGATCTCTGGTTATAGCACCAGTTTGGTGAGCTTTTTATGTGGCCCACACTTTGGTCACGACACTTGTTTCTTAAATTTCGTCTTAACAAGCCGGGACTTCAAGAACAGCAGATTTTGTTCATGGTTGGAGGTTTGTGGCCAAATATGCAGGAAATTAGAGGATTCAGGGTGTAGTCCAGTCTATAAGTAGCTAAAAAGTACTTAAAAACTATGCACAGAGCTCCAGTTTACTAACAAGTGTACTATGGCTTTAGACATATAAAAAGTCATCCTGATTTTTGTCGAAGATTGAGTAAGATAAACTTGGAAGGAAATTTCACTTTTATAAATTTTGCCTGTAAGAATAGTGATTTTGTTGCAGGAAGACAAACCCAAATGGAGAGAAAGAGCACCCAAACACCACGTTTATAAGAGGAAGGGCTTTATTCACCAGCCGGGAGCTTACGGCATAGAATTCCAAATGGCCGCACTCCCCGACTGGCTTGGTCTTTCCCTTTTTATGGACAGTCAAAAAGAAAGTTACATAAATATAAATAACCTTCCAAAGCTCAGTTTATTCCTAAGTAATCAAGAAAACAAAAAGACAACACAGGAATTTATCTTGACAAAATATAAAGTCTCTTGTTTCTTAGGCCAGTTACCAAAAAGATAAAGAAATTGTGCAATGTGATTTCTTCTCCTGAGAAATGTATTTGGATATCATGGCAGTCCAACCTGAAAGGATAATTCAGTTTAATCTGACACAAGAATGTATCCCAGGTTATCACCACATTATAGGGGCATGTAAAAAGAAAACTAGTACTTTGAGCAGGGGAATTCATGGCTCTTAGAAAAAGCATGAGAAATTTCATGGTTATATTGAAAAATTATGTCAAGAAAAGCTAAGGGTACAGAATCAAGTTATACTGGAAGAAAATGTTGCTTTTCTAGGCTTTCAGGACAATATTTTATTATCTGGTCAGAATAGTAGAGCTAGAAGTAGAGAGGAAAAGTTACAAGAGCCAACTAAAAGAGAGATGTGCCTTCTCGGGGAGAAAGAGCTGAGGGTGCTGATGCATGGCCTGTAAAGCATGTGCAGTGAGAATGGAAAAGTAGAACTTCTGAGATGAAAATCTAAGAAGATTCCAGAGGAAAACAACCTGGAGGAATGAAATTAACCACTTTCAATGAAAAAGATACCATTTCTAGCCTGAATCTAGCAAAACTGAATGGTCTTCTTAAAAAACATGGCAGAAACAGAAATTGCCTGCGGTTTAGAAGGTGGCTGTTAAACGGATTTTAGAATTAAAAATCAAAACCTCTTACTGTTTTAAGAAGATCGGATCAATACTTCAAAAAAGTTTCTGTTCTAATATAGGGGACCAAATTTTTATATTAGTATATATGTATCTACACAGTGTATGTACATTATATATAGTGTATATACTCATACACAAAATACAATATATGTATACTATGTTACACTGTATGTATAAAGCCTAACCTTTAGGAAGACTATAAGCCAATTTGATTATACACAAAATTCCTTTCATATATTTATTCTTCCTAAACTTCTCATAATTTGCACAGAACTTTGATGACATGCTTAGAACTTCTGCTTTGTCCTGTACTTCCTCTTTCTTAAATAACTAGTCATCTAACTTTGGGACAAAAATTACTATGTAAGATTCTCACGCAAAATTTTATTTTTTTAACATTCCCCACCAAAGGTAAATTAATCCTAATACCCATAGGTTTCTTCACATTTCTGTCTCCTACTTACTGGTTCATTTCTCTTGTTTTTTCCAGTAAATATTTTGAAACAACCTTAAATAAACCCTGAATTTATACAAAATTTCTTTTTCTCAGTAAAGAACCATTTTTATGCCTTATACTTCCGCATCAAAGCATCTTACTTTTTTGAGCCACTTTGTATACAGAATTATATTAATGAGAATTTGAATTTGTTACTCTGATGACCATTCCAGAAAGAGTTCAAAATTATTTTCAAGGGTGGACTAGGTGCTGGTGTCAGTGCATAGCTTCCCAACAGGAGTACTTGGAAGGTGACCATAGTGATATTCTGCAATGAGGTATGTAGCACTTTTTCTAGAATGCGTTCGTGAACTTAATTATCAGGCCTCATCTAACAAAAACAAATCCCAAACAAACTCAAAATGCTTTTACCAAAAGGAGGGAGGCTTGGCCGAAGAGAAGACTCTCCGAAAACGAAAAGGTGAACTGTGTAAGTGGAGAACTCGAAAGGCTCAGATGAGTCCTGAACACCAGTTCCAAGAATTACCCCTTTCTTCTGAAAGGAGTCCTTCAGATCCTGCTTCTGGATGCTATTTATGTCGATCTGAATAGACAAAGGCTATCTGGCTTTGGTAACAGAGCATGATAATGGGAATACATGTGGCATAGTAAACTATGTGAGTATTCAGAAAGGTAAAGGAAAACAGGTTTTTAAAGGATTACAGAGTGGTTTTGAGATGGTTATCCTTGGTTACCAGGATCAATAGCAGGGGTGACTCCAGTCTGGGGTTGGGTAGGGAGTTCTGGGCAAATGTCCTTGCAGAAATATTTTTTGTATAAGATTGTGATAGCCTTTATGCAAGATGGTGGCTTTTTTTAAATGATAGTTCTTTATATCAGGCATTTATGCATGAGAGCCCTCGCTTCATGAACTTCTCAGCTCTATTTGTCAGGGTCTTTTTTTGTTGCTAACACAAGTGCTTCCATTTTGATTCAGACACCTTTCACAGAACATAGAAAGTATTTGGACATGTATGGTATTAGGCATACCATATTCGTGAGTGCTTTGTTGCTCATGCTTTAATAAATTATTTAGGCAGTTATTTGACTAGAAGCTATTGTTTCTTGTTTTCCGAATTATAAATATATTTTACAAAAAGTTTTAGTTTAGGATGGTCATTGTTCACTTTTGATACTTAAAGCTATCAAGTGTGTATAATCTATTAAGAACATTTTCTTGTAAAACCCAAAGCTTCTGAACAATACATAGTACAGTTTTAAAAAAATTTCATTTCATTTCAAGCCCATTTCCACTTTGCCCTCCCTGAAAAAGTCTTTTGACATTTTTGCCTTTTCTAAATGGAATGGAAGCTAGAAATTGCAAGAGGAGCTGATCTTATCTTTCCTAGAACCCAGGAAGTGAGTATGCCTTGGTGACTCTCCAAAATTTTCATTCTTAGGCTCTTCCTCATCAGCAGTTCCTCCTCAGCTCCTTAGCCCAGTGGCAGAGGAACTGTTGTCTCTCATGTCAGGGATATGTCACGTGTATGGGCCCTAACTAGTTGTGCAAAGCTTTTCTAGATCTCATGCCTTGATTATTTTTCTCTGAGATTTTAAATTCTCAGTCATCTTTGGTCCCTTCCTATAGCCTACATAGGCTCAGTAACTCCCCTCTATAAGACAACAGTAATATTAAGACAACTTCTTTGTATTCCCTGTAACTACTTCCTGTATCTGCTGTCCGCTCCAGAGTGTTGGTTTTCTGTGTGCCTCATCTTCACTGCCAAATCACCTTTCCATTGGCCGCAGTTGCCCTTGGGTGCTGTACTTGTCCTTTTCCTAAGACATTGATGAAGTGATGTCTTGTTCAAGGCTAGTTCTTGTACCACTGCTTAAATAAGTGGTTTCCAAATTGGAATTGCAAGGAGCGCTTTTAAAATGCAGTTCGCTGGCCTCAATTGAGGCATGCTGATTATCAAGCCTGGAATTGGAATGCTGGGATCCAAACATTCAGAAAGCCCAAAGTGATGATCAGTCAGGATTTTAACCACTGCTTTAGACCACATTCCCTGTGAGTTGTCAGACCTTTCCCCACTAGTGTTCTCTCTCTTCCGACCTCCCACTCATAAAAACTCAGATCACACAGAAGAAAGTTGCAGTTTTTACATTTCATATTATTAATTTAAAATTCTCCATGAACCCCATCTGGCTTTGTGAGGATGTGGGAAGAGGTGAATGACCTTAAACTTGCAATCAAAGATAATACCCTCTTCTAATTCAAACAGCTTGTCTCTTTGGAATAAATACTCATTGTTTTTCTTCCTATTTTCCTCCCCATGATGACATCTAGCAGATGGGGGAGTAGAAGTCATTTCCGGTAGAAAGTTTCTCTAATGCCTGTGCTCAGGGCCTGCCACTCCTGTTGGGCATCACTGTTTTCATTGAATCTACCCATTGATGTAAGTGAATGCCTGGCTTTTGTACAGGTGGTGGCATGTCTTGCTGCTGACCACAACTCTGATAATTGTCTTGGTCTCAAGGTCTCTGCCTTAACCAGGCTCTTGTTTCCCAACTTTAGGACTGTTAATCTGCTTGGTTTGGGGGTGGGTAGGAAGAGGGGATGTTGAAACTTTGAGATGTCCAGAAAGAATATCTTGCTCAAGCTTTGGAAAGCAAATAGTATTTTATCAGGCTAACTAGACACCTCCTCCACTAATGCTGACCTAATGCTCCCATGTCTTACTGAGTGTGCCTCTAAGTCACAAATAGGATTTCGCTGAGGAGCTTGAAGCCTTATTCAGGATATGCCAGGAAAGGAGTCCACTAACCCTGATGCTCTGAGACACTCATACTCACCCTACAATTTCTGCCTAATCTCCAGCTTAGGCAATTTCTGTCTAGCTTTTCTTACACCCCTACACACACACACACGTGCACACACACACATGCGCAAGGCTTGACCCTGAGAGGGAGGGAAAGTACAATGACAGGAGTTCTTATTTACAACCTATCTTCTTTTCTGAATTTTTCTCTCTCCCTGCCTTAGTAGTCATTCCATTTTCTCCCTAATGAAAGCATTCTTCTTACATCATATCCTGAGTTTTTTCTGTCACAGGGGTGAGAAACCTGTGGCCTTAAGGGCTCATAGGACTTTCTAAATTCTTAAGTATGGCCTTTTGACTGAATCCAATTTTTACAGAGCAAGTCCTTTTATTTTCATTAATACATTTTTGTTTGTCTTTCATATTTTCATTTTATTTTTTAAATGAATTTATTTAAAATGACAATAAAACAAGTTTCAACAAAATACCAGCAATCCTCTCAGATTGACCAGCACAATGAGAACATTAGTAACCCTTAAGGGCTTAATCGATGGCTGCTATGTTTAAAATTTAGTTCTAACTTTCCCCACCTGACTGGGTCTACTACTGCATGAGGCTGGTTGGTGAGAGTTTATGGGGGTCAAGTACACCAGTCTGCTATCAGCTTTTTTTTTTTTTTTTTTTTGAGACAGAGCCTCAAACTGTCACCCTGGGTAGAGTGCCATGGCATCACAACTCACAGCAACCTCCAACTCCTGGGCTCAAGTGATTCGCCTGCCTCCGCCTCCCAAGTAGCTGGGACTAAAGGCGCCCACCACAACACCTGGCTATTTTTTGGTTGCAGCCGTTATTGTTGTTTGGTGGACCAGGCTGGATTTGAACCCGCCAGCTCAGGTGTATGTGGCTGGCACCTTAGCTGCTTGAACCACAGGCGCTGAGCCTGTTATCAGCTTTTGACAGCAGTGTGCTGTGTTTCTATTTGAAGTGGGATTTGTGAATAGTTGCACAACTCAACAGTATTTTTTAAATCTGTCTAATTAACAGCCCATCTTGTCAAAGAAGACGAAGAGAATGCCAAAGGAAGAAAACAGATTTTTAAGTTAGGACTGGGAATTGCAATATTATTTTGTTTCTGCGGGAGATAAGATGATTTGCTTGCTTTGTGATACTGCAGTATCAACAATAAAAGAAATTTAATGTCCCTCAGCATTATAGCATTCACAAGGACCACAAATATATTAGAGGGAGAGGCACAAAAAATTATGTTGCAGAAATTAAAAAATGAGAAGTAAAGACACAATATGACCTGTAAATAATGCCAGTGGAGCAACTTTTAATGTAGCTCTTATGTTTGGGGGGAAAAGGGAAGCCGTTCAGTGATGTAGAAATTGTAGAAGAATGCATTGTCAAAGTTGTAGAATGCTAAGATCCGGAAAACTTTTTTAAAGTACAAACAACTGCCTCTTTCAGGGAGAACCATAACTGATTGGCAGCATGAATTAACCTTCAACTTAACAGGACAACTTCATGCAATATTTCAAAAGGAAAATTTGTGTTATTGAATCACTTTGAATGAATCAATAGATACTACTGACTGGGGGCAGGTTTTATAATTCATTCTGGTCATAACAAGATTTTCTTTGCTGTAGTTACTCACTTTGGGCACTTTTGGGAGCAGAAAACAGGGAATAGGTATCTTCAACTTTTAATAAAAATATGCAGTTGGGCTGAATTTGATCAATTTAATGAGTATATGTACATGGTATAGATGGTGCACCTTCCATGACAGGAAAACATGAAGGGTTTACTGCATGGATTAAAAAGGTATTAACAGATCCAGATGCTCTCATTTCTTTAATTGTATCTTGCATCAGCAAAGTCTCTGTGCTAAACCTACTTTAGGTGACACTTCACAACAAGTTATAAGTATTTTTTAACTCTTTTGCCCATGGCATCATCGGTTTCTTAACATGCTAAAGTTGAAGGATAAAGGTACTCAGTGTGGATTAGCCATGTCATTCTAAAGTGCATTGGCTATTGCAGGGACAGATGTTAGCCAAAATTGGATCTCTGTGAGAACAAATAGTTAAATTTTATGAAGAACAAAATCAGCAATGTGAATTATTGGAAGAATATTTCTACAGGAATGCAGAATTTCTGTGTGATATGGTGTCGAATCAAAATGACTTGAATATTTCTCTACAAGGTAAAACATATGTAAGGCTATATATGATATGTGACAAAAATTTAAGTATCTTTTTAGTATCTTTTTCCAAAATGCTGCTTCTTCAAAAGGAAAATTGTGGGTGAAAATTTTTCCCGTTTAACAAGGGTTATTGATGAACAGGATGTTATATGCAAATCATTTGAAAATATAGCTGTTATAGACCTGTTAATTGGAGAATACAATGCAAGACTCCCTGACTTTGAGAACTGTGATATCACACTCAAATTAGCATTTCAGCCTCACTTAGTTGATATCACCAAGGCACCTAATGAAACACAGATGGAATTGATTTAGCTCACAGTAGATGACACTTTACAGTCATTGTTTGATGTTAAGAAAGATTCAGTTTTTGGCAACATGGCTGAAAAATGCTTTCTTGCTTTTCAACCACTAATTGCTGCATATCTACATTCTCCTGTCTAACCCAAATAAGGTCACAAATGACTGATACCCATCTAGAAGATCAGCTGAAACTGTGGACCTCCATGCTGCAGCCAAATATTCAAATGATTTCCACAAAAAACAGACACAAAAAAATCATTAAAAGATTAGTTAACTTAAATTAACAAATAGTTTTCACTTTTTGAAATTATTAAGTACTTAAAAGGTTTTTACAAATTAATACACATTTTTAAGTATATCAAATTTAAGTTTCTTGAATGTAGCCTTATTTGATTACAGCTAAATTAATGAGGCCTTCCAACATGAATGGTTCCCCACTCCTGAACTATGGCTTAGAGTAAAACTCATGTTCAGTTGTCCAAGCTTTGCTTTGGATATGTGAATGGAGCTCTTAGAATTTAGAACTCCCTTTTCATTACCAATAAAACCTGACTTCCAAGACAGCTTATCGTCTTCCTACAGATGCCAAAAATCAAACAAAATTAACAAAAGAAGGCTCTGAGGGTCACAGCTGAGGTGTGACTGTTATTACTTCAGTATACACCCTCTCCTTTCCTGTGACTTATCAGGCTTCATGGCTTAACTTAATTGAAAAGCAGGAGCAAGGGGACATATAATACATATGAAGAAAATTAGATTCTTAATATTGTCAAAGTACTAACCTAACCTACATGTTCTTTTTTTTTGTACGAAAAGTCTTTATTGGCGGAGGATGCTACAGAGCAGCATTAAGGAGGAGAGGGAAAAGAGGGAGAGAGAGAGAGAAGGAGAGAAACGGGAGAAGAGAGGAGAGGGGAGAGAGAGACACGAGAACACAGAGGGGGAGAAAGGGAAAGAGAGAAGAGAAGAGTAACCTACATGTTCTTGCCCCAGAGTTGTTCTCTCTGGCTTTCAGTAACTATCTATTTTGGTTCTAAGTACCTTGAATGTCCTTCTCTTGATGGCCTGATGTAACACTATTTATTCCTCAAAGCCCATTTTGGGCTATTGCCTCCACCTTTCCCATTTCCCCTCTATTGCTCCTAAGCACTCCCGTTGTAATTTCTTTACACTGCTGAGGAAACAGTTATCATAATTAGGCCTACGTATGTGATATAGTGTGAATGTTTGGCCCCTCCAAATCTCATGTTAAAATTTGATCCCCAGTGCTGGAGCTGGGGCCCGATGGAAGGTGCTTGGGTCACGGGGACAGATCCCTTATGCATGGCGTGGTGCCCTGCCAGAGGTAGCCAAGTGAATTCTCACCCTCTTGGTTCACAAAAGGGTTGGTTGTTTAAAGGAGCTTGGCACCACCGCCTCTTTCTCTTGCACCTTCCTTCACCAGGTGACACTGCTGCTCCCCTTTGCCTTCCACCTTGACTGGAAGCTCCCTGAGGCCCTCACAAGATGCAGATGCTGCTGCCATGCTTCTCTTACAGTCTGCAGAACTGTGAGCCAAATCTCTTAATTCCTCATGTGTTACTTTATAGCAGTGTAAAACAGACCAACACAGTATACCTAACTTCATGGCTCAACTGTGAGCTCCCTTCTGCCTTGGAAAGCTCTCTGATTTTTGCTCTGCACTTCTAAATGTGTCTGTTCTGTAAGCCCCAGCTTAAATTCCATCTCCTCTGCAAAGTCTTCCTTCACTGCCCCTATTAAAAATCACCCTTCCCATAGCAATAAGTGGCAGCAGCACTTAGATATTCTTGGGAAATGTGCACAAGAACTCCTACAGGGCACTGGGGAGGCAGTGACATGGATATTCATGAAAGAAACACTGGCATAGCAAGTCTGTATGTTACAAAGTGGTTACCTAATTATAGGGACCCTCAAGAGGAATGCTTTAGATTTGATTAGTACCACTTAGATCACACACTAAACCCACTTTTTTCAAACATTTTGTTTCCATGCAGACATGTGCTGCATCTTTGTGTCCACTTCAACATTTCCAACAGTGCCTTTACATAGTGGGTGTGCGATAAACCCTTCTTGAAGTGCAGCGCCTGTCGCTCAGCGGCTAGGGCACCAGCCATATACACCAGAGCTGGTGGGCTCTAACCCTGTTTGGCCCAGGCCTGCCAAACAACAATGACAACTACAACCAAAAAATAGCTGGGCATTGTGGCGGGTGCCTGTAGTTCCAGCTACTTGGGAGGCTGAGGCAAGAGAATCGCTTAAGCCTAAGAGTTTGAGGTTGCTGTGAGCTGTGACACCACAACACTCTACCTAGGGTGATAGCTTAAGATTCGGTCTCAAAAAAAACAAAAACAAAAACAAAAAACCTTGATCATCTGGCAGGTGCTCAGAAGACTAAGCTTGTTTGAGTCTCTTATGATGCCTTCCTTTCTTGAGAGCTCATTGATTTTTAAGTTGTTTTCTTTGAAATGCTTGATGTGCTGCCCCCAACTTTGCTTTTTGCCTTCCATAGGGTTCCAACTTGATGAGCTGCTCTCATTTTCTCTTTTGTGTTCAAAGATTCTGACAAGCTTTGAAATGTGTATTTTGAATGAGGGTAGAATGGGGGGATATGGCAGAGTTGGAAACCAGCCCACTTGATCCAGCTCATAGAAGTAAAGTGGTCCCTTAAAGCACTAAAGCACTGCTGTGGATTTCAGAGTTAGCTTCTTTCAAAGCAGCATAGGCTTTCTGATGTGGGAAGCCATCAACTCTGGAAGAAAAATAGACAGCCTTCTTTATTCCTCACTCAGGGCTAGGGCTGGAAGTTAGACTGTCTCAGTGGAAAGTAGCTACTGTGGTGTGGTGCTAAAGAACACGGCAGGGCGCTCCACTCCTCGGGGGATGATAGTACATATTCCAACAGAAAAACATGTAGGTCAATAAGTATTTTCTTTAGAGAACAAGACAGGCACAGAAGTTGTTTTGGCAGAAGAAAACCGGGATTTTCATCCCATGGTGTAAGGAGATGGTGCTGAGTTCAGAAGATGGTGCAAGGGTGTGAGGAAGGGACATGGCTACTCTGCTGACACTTCGGGCTATTTTATTTACATCTGTTAGTTGCTCAGTCAGTCCTTTTAACTGCCAATTTTGTGCCTACCATTGTGGAATGAGATGGAAAGTCCAGTCTATGGCACAAAGTGCTGCAGGGTCACAGTGGGAGCAAGCAGGATGGGCCAACGTGGGTGTGGAAGGTGGGTAGCCCTTGTCCTGGATAGCATAACCTGAGCAGAAGCACAGAGAGGGTGGTGGGCTTAGTGGGGAGGGTGATGAGAGGTGAATGGTAGGGAAGAGGGGGAGGGGCAAGGAGAAATCCCAGGAAGTTCTAGAACAGGAAAATGCCTAGGTTGGTGACAATGTAGCTTATTGTCACGTGTACAATTTGGAATGTGCTTGGTTCTCAGTATTCTTATGTCAGGTGACTTCTTTCCAGGATGAGAAGCCGTTTCATGGGCCGTTTACCTGGGCTGTGGTATTTTCCAATGGCTCCTCTGTATTTCTGCTCAGATCAGCTGGTCTGGGCAGCCTGGATGGCAGAAGCCCTCTGACTTCATGTCTGGAAGGATGCATGTTTCAACTCTATAATTACCAGTATTTAACAGATCACATCAGCCTTCTTTGGGATGGCTTTTAGCAAATGGCGTAGAAATCTATTACGCATTTAAATTATACTCACTCTTCCCTTTAAAAGGTTTCCCCAGCAAGTCCACCCCACTCCACATCCAAGCATGTCTCAGGTCATGAGTCAAAAGGAAGTGGGTAGTTTGTTCTTTTTGGTTGGAGAATTAAAAAGACATCTTTACCCAAGTAACAGGTATTAGGTTGGAAAAAATGAGATCTCCCTAAAATCTCAATCATCACACAGAGAGAAGGGAAGGAGAGTGCCCAGTGAAGGAGAAACCTCAGGAGATTTAAAGAGAATTACAGACAGACAAAGCTGAACATTGGCTATCATCCAACAAAGCTCTTAAAAGATTAGAGTTACTGCCTGGTTCTTGAGCTCTGACCTGGAGGCAAGAGGTGTCTGGCAGACCTGGCACAGACTCTAGAAGGTTTAATTGTCTTTCTGGTCTGAGTCCTTTTTAGCCTGCTGGGAAGAGGGGTTGGGGTGGGGGTGAGGCCAGTCTGTTTGAGAGCCCACATCTAGACCAGTCTGCATGATAGCCCACATCTAGACTAGCCAGTCTGCTTAACAGGTCTCCTGCGGGTTGCTTGTAACCTTTACCTGGTTCACTTTCCAGATTGGAAGGTTACAGAATACCACTCCACCCACACACTCACCCAGCTTTCTTCTGGCCTGGGAAACTGTGACATTTCTTTACCACCAAATGGCATCTACCATATGCTTTAAGGAATTGAATAAAGAGGAAGTGGGAAGGAAATTAGAGACCCGAGAGTGCTTAAGATCTGAGCCTAAAGTGCAGAGACCATTCCATTCTCTTGACCTCTCTCTCTCCAGAGATGCCCTTGGAGACAGTACTTGTTCTGGGAGTGCTACTGTTGGGCATTATTACTGAGAATTCTTCCTTGAGCACTGCTTTAGTTCTTTACTAGATCTCTTTTTAGAAATAGCCATGAATTGCTCACTTGATTACAGTATTAAGTGCTGTTTGGTATTGCATAAAGGTTGGAAATGAAGCAATGAGACTATTTTTTTTTTGTTATTGTTGTTGGATTTTTTAAAATTTTTATTTATTTATTTATTTGCAGCTTTTGGCCGGGGCTGGATTTGAACCCACCACCTCCAGCATATGGGGCTGGCACCCTACTCCTTGAGCCACAGGCACTGCCTGGGGTGTGTGTGTGTATAGTTCATTAATTAACTCTGTTACCAGTTTTTATCTTTTTATTTATTTATTTTTTTAGAGACAGAGTCTCTCTTTGTCTCCCTCCATAGAGTGCTGTGGTGTTACAGCTCACAGCAACCTCCAACTCTTGGGCTTAGGTAATTCTCTTGCCTCAGCCTCCCAAGTAGCTGGGATTATAGGTGCCTGCCACAACGCCCGCTCTTTCTGGTTTCTTACTTACCCACACTGAAGGCTGTCCACTCTACTTTTCTTCATAGTTGGGTGTGGTGTCACTGGGGTCTAAGTGTTATCAATGCATGAGCAAGACAGAGTCTATACAGGACCCCTCCCAAAGTACAAAACCTTACCTCAGGCACAAGAGCCCTGTAGCCCAGCAACATTCCAGGAAACCAGTGGCAAGATATTGAATTCAGTGTCTTTGGAATTAGATGAAAGTCTGTTCCAGAAAAACATTCCAGTCTGCCTGCCACTGTCATTCTCAAAATTAGTTGCTCTCTTTAGTGGCTCCCGAAGTCTCTGATTCTCATGCACATATTTAGAGGGCAGAGCAAGATTAGTCCATCAACTTCTTAGTCTGAATGTTAGAGTAAGAATGAGTAGAGTGGGGAGCATAACCAGCACTGGGTTTAGGGGACCCAGCTCCCATTTTGGACATCTGGAGAAGCAATGGTGGTGTGGGTCAGGAGAGTGTAGTACCAACAGTTCGTGGATCTCAAAGGAGGCAGCTTGAGATGCCCAGTGTTTAGACTGCTCTCCCAGGGAGCTGGGTGAGATGAAATAAATACCTTCCTGCAGGTAGAAGGTAGATAATTACACTAAATTAGATTAGTTAGCAAAAAGGACTTAAGGAATAGGGACATGGAATGTGCAACTTTTGTGCCTGGTGAACGAGAGAAGATGTTGGTAGGTGTATGAGAGGGAAATTAAGAGTCTGAAGAGTCACCCTGAGAGGTCATATGGGTGGGGACATTATAGTGGTGGTCACTGAGAGAGCTTAGCCCTCTGTGTATATATGTGTGTGTGTGTGTGTGTGTCAGGATCTCAGGAAGAGTAGGAAGCGTGGGATAACTGAGAGAGAGCCGGGGTGGGATAACTGAGAGAGAGCCGGGTAGTGAGCAAGAAGGAAGGCTAAAGAGAGAAAAGACCCCACAGGCCACAGAATTGATAGGTTCTGCCTATGGGTGAATAGGAAGGGTAGTAGGAAGGGCAGAGGCTTGGGCCAAGAGACAGATGGGATTTAAGACTATAATAATTAGAAATGGGTTTGCACCATGTTGGAACTCAGGAGACCTACAATCTCATAGACTCTAGTTACTAACCAGCTGTGTATATGGTTTTGGCAAGGCCTTTCTCCTCTCTGGTCCTGATGAGGGGACTTTACTGAGATGATTTCTTGTTGTTTTTTTTTTTTTATTGTTTCAGGTTCATTGAAGGTACAAAGCATTAGGTTACACTGTTTGCATTTGTTAGGTAAAGTCCTTCTTTTTTTGTTTTTTGAACATTTTCTTTCTTTCTTTTTTTTTTGTATAAGAAGTTTTTATCTATTTATTTATTTTTTTGCAAGGTGAATGAATGTATCAATGAACGAACACAGTCCCCTCTGGGGCAAAGTGAATGAATGCATCAATGAATGGACATAGTCCATTCATGGAATTGAGGCCCAGGAAATTCACATGAAACTGACCTAGGCATAGGAAATGGGGGTTCCACATTTAGTCCTAAGTGTAAAGTGAAGGAGACACCAAGGCATAGGTGTCTCCTTGGCAGTTGTCTGGTCTTTTTGGCTATTGGAGCCTCCGGTGGGGGTTGGAGGTCCCCCTCCTTGCCTGTCATCCAGCCCACTGGTTCTTCAGCTGGCTGCCGCAGCACCGACACCAGCAAGTAGGAGGCGGCAGGTCCGCCGGCTCCACTAAGCTGGCTAGGGCGCCAAATGTCCTGCATCAATTCTCCCTCTCCAAGTAGAAACTCTAACTGCTGTTAGGGAAAAAGGGCGAAGACTCGATCTAACTGCTTCCTGCTGAATTGGGTGATGATAGAAGGGGGCAGTTAGGGTTTCTCTGGAGGGAG
>CAUYRH010038021.1:0-25999 GCA_963574655.1 Perodicticus potto | reverse complement strand
TGCCTTTGTGGCATTCAATGTGTTGATGATTTGTACAAATTGGAGTGGTTACATCCTACTAATTAACATAGCTTTCACTTCATTTACTTAATCACAGGGTTAAGACATTTGTGTTCAATACTTGATAGATTTGACTTGTACCCTTGCAATATGCTCCATAGGTGTGGTCCCACCATTAACCCTCCCTCTATTGAACCACCCTCCCTTCCCATCTGCCTCCCCTTCCCTCCTTCATCCTGGGCTATAGTTGTGATTCATCTCTCATATGAAAGTGTGAGTGATTACAAATTGCTTTTATAGTAGTACTGAGTACATGGGATATCTTTTTTTCCATTCCTGAGATAATTTACTAAGAAAGTAAAATATCTCAGTATATTTTCCAGCTCCATCCGTGTAAAAATAAAAGAGATAAAGTCTCCATCCTTTTTTAATGCTGCATAGTATTCCATGGTATATGTATGGACTTTATTAATCCATTCATGGGTTGATGGGCACTTGGGCTTCTTCCAAGACTTGGCAATTATGAATTGAGCTGCAATGAACAATCTGGTGCATATATCCTTGTTGCCAAGTAATTTTTGGTCTTTTGGATATAAACCTAGTAGAAGAATTGCAGGATCAAATGGCAGGTCTACATTTAGATCCCTGAGTGTTCTCTAAACTTATTTCCAAAAGGAACATACTAGCTTGCATTCCCACCAGCAGTGCAGAAGTGTTCCCTTTTCTCTACATCCATGCCAACATCTATAGTTCTGGGATTTTGTGATGTGGACTATTACTGGAGTTAGATGATATCTCAAAGTGGTTTTGGTTTGCATTTCTCTGATGATTAAAGATGATGAGCATTTTTTCATGTGTCTGTAGACCGTGCACCAGTCTTCTTCAGAGAAGCTTCTGTTCATGTCTCTTACCCACAATGAAATAGGATCATTTGTTCTTTTCTTATTAATAAGTTTGAGTTCTCTGTGGATTCTTGTTATTAGACCTTTGTTGGAAATACAACCTGCAAAAGCCCTCTTCCATTCTGAGGGCTGTCTACTTGCTTTACTTACTGAGTTCTTGGCTGTGCAGAAGCTTTTTATTTTGATCAGCTCCCAGTAATGTATTTTTGATGTTGCTTCAACTGCCCAGGGTATCCTCCTCCTAAAGTATTCTCCCAGGCCAATTTTTTCAAGTGCTTCCCCTGCACTCTCTCCAAGAATTTTTATGGTTTCATGTCTTCAGTTTAAGTCCTTTAACCAGTGAGAGTCAATTTTTGTTAGAGGAGAAAGATGTGGGTCCAGTTTCAGTCTTCTACAAGTTTCCAGCCAATTCACCCAGTACCATTTGTTAAATAGGGAATTATAAGTTTATATTATATTTCCTCCAATTTATATTTTTGATAGGCTTATCAAAGATCAAATGACGATAAGTGTCTGGGTTCATCTCTTGGTTTTCAATTCTGTTCCATACATATACCTCTCTATTTTTGTGCCAGTACCAAGCTGTTTTGATCACTATAGATTTATAGTATAGTCTGAAGTCTGGTAGCATGATACATCCTGATTTGTTTTTATTTCTGAATAATGTCTTGGCTGTTCGACGTTTTTTTTCTGTTTCCGTATAAAACGAAGTACTAATTTTTCCACATCTTTAAAGTATGACAGAGGTACTTTAATAGGGATTGCATTAAATCTGTAGATTGCTTTGGGAAGTGTAGACATTTTAACAATGTTGATTCTTCCCAGCCATGAGCATGGTATATTTTTCCATTTGTTAACATCTTCAGCTATTTCTTTTTTCAGAGTTTCATAGTGCTCTTTATACAGATCTTTCACATCCTTTGTTAGATACACTCCCAGTCCATGCAGTTTTATTACATGCATAGCTTTGTGTAAGTTTATTTCATTTTTAAGACTTTGTATTCTTGTTCAAATATACTCCTGGCAGTATATCTTTTGTGTAAATTCCTAAAGAATGTATTTTAAAGTAACTTTAAAAACATGGTCTTAGAAATTTATCTTATTAAAAAAGTATTATTTAAGGTGATTATCAAGATTAAGATTCTGAATCTCATTATTTTCTTTTAGATACTTTTTTGTTCTCCTCTTGTTTATTAAACAGTCATGGGTTGCCAAGAGTGGACGTGTACTGAGAAGTGCATTATTAAGTGATTTCATCATTGTGGGAACATAGAAAGTACTTACACCAACCTAGACGGTGTTGCTCATGCACATCTAGGATGTATGGGACAGCCTATTGCTCCTGGGCTACACACTGGTACCTCATGTTGTCTGGAGAGTATCCAGCCATGTAGTATGAAAAATAGAGACATACGTGGTTGAGTGTGCATCCATCAATGCCTGCTGGTTGGTTAGGTTGGTTAATTGTCTGGTAGCAGAGTTATCTAATCCTGCTAAACAGCTTCTGGGTGAGGATATATTCAGAGGAGCCCCAGTACCAGTGAAGTGAACTAAGGTACATGTCTCCACACAGAGGCCTGCTCCTGGAAAACTTGAAACAAACAAATATGCTTATTCTGCTCTCAGTGGAATAAGCCTTAGCAAAATATTCTTGGAAACATTATAAAAGCACATAGATAGGACAGTGATAAATTTTATAGAAACAGCTTGGAGGATAGGTAGCTAGATATTTACACTTTTAGTTCCAAGTTCCAGCCAAGACAGGGGCAATTTCCTCCATGACTTCTGGCAAATGTGCTGTGCATATGAATGAAGGATCAGAAAATACCTGCTGCTTGTTAGCTTTCAGTACTTCCAGGATACTAGGGCAAGGTTCAGGCTTGACAAATACAGGACGAGGCTGCCTTTGTCTTACTTTGTATTCTTTTTCAGGAAGAAAAAGAATGTTATTTTATTACATATTTTAATTTCAGCAGGGTCAGCCATAAAAATAAACCAGCATATTAGATATTCAATTGATTATAATTTTAAGGAACATTGCAATGATTATTTCCTATGAGCAACAACAACAAAAAATCCTGCAACTAGGTAAGAACAATGTGCTCTAGAGAAGTTATCTTTCTGGGCTAATCTCATCCTTCCCTCAAGGTGGATTTCAAATCCTACTATCTTCTTGAAAACTTCTGTGCCTAAACCACAGACCACCTACACTTGTGAGCCAAAAGAAAGTTTGAAGTTATTATTTAGGAAACAGCAAGAAAAATCCTAATATGGTTTTCTTTTACCATCACTGAATAAGTGCTTCTGACCTGATGCTGTTCTACCTTTGCCTATTACTGATTATACTAATCAGGTTTATGTTTTCCAGAAATGTCATCAAGCCACACGCAATAAAGATGGTTCCAGTCCATGAACCCCTGTATCACTCTCCCTCCGGAGAAACCCTAACTGCCCCTTCTATCATTGCCCGATTCAGCAGGAAGCAGTTAGATCAAGTCTTCACCCTTTTTCCCTAACAGCAATTAGAGTTTCTATTCAGAGAGGGAGAATTGATGCAGGACATTTGGCGCCCTAGCCAGCTCAGGGGAGCTGGCGGACCTGCCACCTCCTCCTTGGTGATATTGGTGCTGCGGCAGCCAGCTGAAGAACCAGCGGGCTGGATGACAGGCAAGGAGGGGGACCTCCAACCCCCACCAGAGACTCCAATAGCCAAAAAGGCCGGACAACTGCCTAGCAGACACCTGTGCCTTGGTGTCTCTTTCACTTTACACTTAGGACTAAATGTGGAACCCCATTTCCTATGCCTAGCTCAATTTCATGTGAATTTCATAGGCCCCAATTCCATGAATGGACTGCGTCCATTCATTGATACATTCATTCACCTTGCCCCTGGCGGAAGGGACTGTGTCCATTCATTGATACCTTCATTCACCTTGTTCCCGGCGGAAGGGATTGTGTTCATTCGTTTCCTGGCCAAGGAACCCATACACCTATATATACCCCGAGACTAAAAGCCTAAAGGGGGAGATGGGGAAAGACGGGGAGAGAAACGGAGAGAGCTTTTCTCGCCCCACTTGAGTTCTCTCTCTCTACCAGGAGCTTTAGTGTTTTCTGTATTCTTTTCTGTAAATAAATTCTGTCTTACCACTGGAAAAAAAAAAAAAAAGAAAATGCCATGAAGGCTATGTTAAACAGTTAGATGAAAACATTTCAGATTGTATATGAAACCAGCACATTGTACTAATGTACGCAGCTGTGATTTAATAAAAATAAATAAATAAATACTAACCAAAATAGCAATACAACAACAAAAATACCATAAATAAGAACAAAATACAGTATAAAAAAAAAAAAAAGAAAACTTCTGTGCCTAAAGTTCAAGTCTTATGTCATAGTCAAGAATGTGGAATTTGTGATCAAAAATACCTATCTGTGTCAAGTCCTGAATCTACCACTTATGGTTCTGTGTCTTTAAACAACTTATTCAACCTCTACGAGCTTCAGTTTCCTCCTCTGTAATAAAGAATAACAGTCTCTTGCTTGCTTTTGCAATTAAACGTACTTAACACAATACCTGCCACATAGTAAACATTCAATAAGTATTAGTCATTAATGGTTAGTAGTATTTGATACCACTATTTTTTGGCCTGTTTAAAGTATGTTATAAACTGAAAAGTCCCTATGTGAAGGATTGAAAATAGTGTTTTTAAGTGCTTACATTTGTTTAGGTCTGGCATTTATTCTTTATTTGGCTGCCTCATCCTGTTGTTACTTCTCATTACTTCACACACTTGCATCACTTACATGGTCTGAGAAGGCACCTGAGTTTGTGACTAGTGATCTAAACTTTTGATTCTGTGTCCTCAAAATCCAAGGGAAGACGAAGGAAGACAACACAGAAAGATCAGCCAGTCTTCAGTGGTGAGCATCACAAAAGGGAACAATAGGGAGGGAATCAAAACCTGTTTCATTGACTCGCCCCTGTGTGGGGCAGATAAGGACCACCAACTCAAATCAGAATTTCAAAAAGGAGTCTTTTATTAACCCCCAGGCTGTCTCAGCAAAATCTGATACAGACTAAGTGAAAGAGTATTGAAGGGTCTGAGTTGGGGTTTTTCTAGTTTGAAAGTTGGCAAAGGGATAAACAGGTGGGCTGAGAGTTAGCAATTAGAAGCCAAAAGAAAGTTGGCAGAAGCAGCAAATAGCAAGCGCGGGGTCACGATGACCCCTTTTACAGAAGTGAATCTTGCGATTTAGCAGATTAGCAGATAGATAACATAAAGGTCACATAAAGCAGATCTGGCAATTAGGGAATAAGTGTCACAGCCCTTAGCTTGTTAACTCTTCTCATGACAGCTCAGCTCATTAGTTCTTGTCTTGTTCTGTTCTGGCCTGATCCGGACCGATCTAAGAGTAATGGTACTCGGCATCATTTCATTTACCTCTTTTTCCCCTTCCTTCTGCCCAGGGGGTGGTGTGAGGCCGTCGTGAGGACCCCGGCATCCATCTTATGGGGGTGATGAGGCAGCTGGCACCCATCTCAGATTCACTAGATGCTGAACAGCCAAACATGAGGGAAGGCTTCAAGCTCACTTGGAATTGCTAGGACACTTGACAATAACAACACATTGACTTAGCCATACCACCCTGAACTCACCCAATCTTGTCTGATACTTGAGGCTCAGCAGGCTCAGGCCTGGATAGTAATTGGATGAGAGACCAAGTATTTACTACTGTGGATATTAGAATTTGAGTCGTATTTAGTCAGAAGTTTTACTAAGCATGTGCCCCAAGGATAGATAAGTGAAACAATGCCACAGAAACAATTATAGAACAATATAATAGAGTTGTAACGAACATTTGAAAAGATGCCATGGAAACAGGCCCAGCGCCTAAGGGAGCTGGTGGGTTCAAATCCAGCTCAGGCCTGTCAAACAATAATGACAACTACAACCAAAAAATAACTGGGCTTTCTGGCAGGCTCCTGTAGTTCCAGCTGCCTGGGAGGCTGAGAATTAGTCCCAAGAGTTTGAGGTTGCTATGAGCTGTGACACCACAGCACTCTACCAAGGGCAACATAGTGAGACTCTGCCTCAAAAACAAACAAAAAAAGATGCCATGGAAACATAGAAGACAAACTTATTAAAAATAGCTCACCATATACAGTCAGCATTTCTGGAATTCCTACTATGGGCCAAGCATTGTTCTAGGCAATTTATAAACATTCATTTGCTCAACTCTTATAACCACCCCATGAAGTAGATTTTCACTATCCACATTTACAAATAAGTAAACTGAGACATAAAGTTGAGAAGTGGCTTGATGAAAGTCACACAGCCAATAAGTGGTAGGGCTGGGATTCAACCTTGGATGCCAAAGTCCATGGTTTGCCAGCATACCATGTTATTATAAGGTGAGTTTCCTTCTCCCTAACAAAGGCAATGTGTACAAACAAGTCTTTAGATCTACCTCTTCAAGGTATCTCCAGACAACTATCTGGACAAGCAGGGCCATGTGGCTGGGTTAATGTCTAACCTGGGGAGTAATTTACACAGATACTTTGCTTCTCACTTTTTTTTCTCAGCTGGAGTTTGTAATTCCCTCTTGTTCTTTATGCTAACACCATTTTTTGATTGATCTTGCTTGATAGTTTTTTTTCTCCTTGTATTTAAGGTAAGTTTCATGCAAGCATGTTCCTTTGGGTATATGTATTGTTTTCCCATCCTTTTATCCCATCGAACAATGGAATGTTGTCAGTTAGTTGGTTGTTTGATTTGCCATTCCCATGATAAAGATTCTAGATCAAAGCTAAAGCATGATCAACAACATTTACAGCCTATTATAGAAAAGAAAAGATCAAGCAAATAGAAAACATTCTCACCAATCTCTTTTCAGGAGATGCTGTGGGACTGCCCTCCAGGAGAGTAAATTCTAGAGCCTGGCATGTGTGCCCTACATAACTAGCTGAGAAAATGCAGTAGGTGGCCTAAGACTATTGTCTGTGTCCTCAAAAGAGAGAGAGAAAGGGCTGTCACAGATAGAGGACATTGTAGCAGTGTGGAACCTTAACCTTAAATACAAGCCTGCATTTGGGGCTGGCACTTTTGTTTCTAGGAATCCATTCTAAAGAAAAAATTAGGCCAGGCGCAGTGGCTCATGCCTGTAATCCTAGCACTCTGGGAGTAAGACCAGCCTGAGCCAGAGTGAGACTGTGTCTTTAAAAAATAGCTGGGCACTGTGGTGGGTACCTATAGTCCCAACTTTTTGGGAGGCTGAGGCAAGAGAATCACTTGAGCCCAAGAGTCTGAGGTTGCTGTGAGCTATGACACCATCGCACTCTACCAAGAGTGACAGAGTGAGACTCTGCCTCCAAAAAATGAATGAATGAATGAATGAATAAATAAATAAATAATAAAAATTTCATGTTGTAGGGAAATATTTAATGACATAAAAATGTTCTCCATGTATTTTCATCTTTTTATAATAGAATGTTAGCAAGCCTATTGTAACAAATTCATCATCGAGTTTCAACAATTATCTACTCAAGGTCAATCTTATTTCATCTATAATCACACCTATTTTCCCAACCCCCCTGCCCCATCAAAGCAAATCCCAGAGCTCTTACCATTGCATCCATCAATATTTCACCCCATATCTCCAAATAATAAAGATCTTCCACAATACAAAACCACACCATTAATATACCTCAAAATTGATGATAATGCCTTAATATCACTATGTAGGCAGTCTTTAAATGTCTTCTATTGTCTCATAATGTTTTGCTTTTTTATTTTTCCAAGTTGGTTTGTTCCAGTTAAGATCCAGTTGCAGGTTGGGTGTGGTGCCTCAAGCCTGTAATCCCAGCACTCTGGGAGGCCGAAGCAGGTAGACTCCCTGAGCTCAGGAGTTTGAGACCAGCCTGAGCAAGAACAAAACCCCTATCTCTGAAAAAAAAAAAAAAAAAAAAAACTAGCCAGGCTTCCTGGTAGGCCCCTGTAGTCCCAGCTACTTAGGAAGCTGAAGCAAGAGAATTGCTTGAGCCTGAGAGTCTGATGTTGCCATGAGCTATGACAGCATAGCACTCTACCCAGGGCAACTAAGTGAAACTCTGTCAAAAAAAAAAAAAAAAGAAAGAAAGAAAGAAAGATCCAGTTGCAGTCCAGAACTCACATTTGATTACCAGGTTTCTTAAGTTTCTTCTGGTCATTGGCTTCCACCACCCTATTTTTCCTTGCTATTGCAATTTGTGGAAGAGATCAGGTTATTTGTCCCATAGAGTTTCTCATTTCCTAGCTTTTGCTAATTAACTTCCCCATGAGATTTTAAACAAATTCCTCTGTGTCACTAAACAAATTCCTCTGTGTCATGTCTTTCTTTGACTTGTTTACTTTTGACAAAAATACTTCACAGATTGTTATGGGCTGAATTGTTTCTCCTCAAAATCCATATGTCAAAGCCCTAACCCCCAGTACTCAGAATGTGACTGTATTTGGAGTTAAGGCCTTTATAGAGGTCATGCCATTAAAATGAGGTCACATGGGTGGGCCCTCATCTAATATGACCTCCTCCTTATAAGAGGAGGAGAGAAGGCCACAGGTAAAGAGAGAAGACCCTCTGCAAGACAAAGACAGAGGCCTCAGAAGAAACCAGCCTGCTGAAACCTTCATCCTGGACTTTTACCCTCTAGGGTTGTAAAAAAAAAATCAAATTTCTGTTATTTTAGCCACCCAGTCTGTGGTTCTTTGTTATGGCAGCCCTAACAAACTAATACATATTGTACTCTTCCTTCAGAAGGCCCATAATCCATCTTGAGTATGGCATTCTTTGGGGGGGGGGTATATTACAAACAGCAATTTAAAAAATTGTATAATAAGAGTGGCTACCATTTTGGACCACATTTTGTACAAAGCACTGTGCTAAAACACTTTACATCCATTGTATTACCTGAGTTTTATGTAAGCCCTGCACTCTAGGTATTATTATTGCCAGTTATAGACAATGAGACTGATTCAGAGAGACTTAGACACCAATCCCAGGACACACAGCTAGTGAGGAGCCGAGCTGGGACTCAAAGGCAGCTAATTTGGCCATCTTCCATACCATTGAGAGTCTGCATGACATCAATCACAACTGAGGGCCAGCCCAAGGTAGAGATGAAAGCAGACAGGAAGGTGACAGCTCTCCCAGTGAGGAAACCAGGAATGTTTCTCAGGATACTTAGCTCCAAAGTCTCGGCCCCAGTTTTCATGGTTCATTCTGCAATTATAGCAGCTGTCTGGTGGAGACTGCTATAATGATCATAATAGTGGTTCCTTTCGGATCATCAGGGAAAGTCAGTAGGGCATTATATTTCACAGACTTCCCTCATTGCCCTATATCCACTGAACTTCATGGTCACGTTCATAGCTGTTTCCATCTATTTCCATTAATTTTGGATCAGATTTCTTTTTCCATGAAGAAGCAGTGAATGTGAGGCAACACAGTTGCATTTAAAAGTATGGGCTTTGGAATAAAACTGACGTGAATATGCATCTCTCCTCTGTCCCTTTAATTGGGCAACTTTAGGTAAGGGACTTATTTCCTCTAGGCCTTAGTTTCCTCATCTTTAAAATGGAGTTAATTGTGGCACCTTCCTCAAGGGGTGGCTATGATGATTAAATGAAGTAATGCATATAAAGCCCTCCTCATGGAGCCTGGAATTTAATAAGGCAGCTTTGAAATGTGAGCCCTGAAAGAAAAAAGGATGGGAGAGAGAAGTGATGATGTCAGGATGTCACAGAATTCTCTGCCTATGTAAGGAGTGAAATCCACCATGGAAAAGCAGGTCAAATGGTTCCAGGTGCCTTGGTCACTAGCAGTGCTTGACCAAAAAGTTCCAGGCACTCTTGCCTTCCCCACCCTGGCCCTCAGATCACATTGACTGCTTTTTCCAGTGACCTTTATCTTTCTTACCACTCAACTGGTTCTGCACAAATGGCACTGAATCCAAAAGTTACAATCTGGGTTCTGTTAACTAAATAGCAGTGGATCTGGAAAGAGATCCTAAGCCAGTTTCCTCTGGTTTCCTCCTGAAATTTCTGGCCACTAGCTTTGACCAGAAATAGGAAATTTCAGGTCTGGTATACATATTATGCTTTATCTTATTATGTCAGTCTTGGTCAAGATTATCTCCCCCTCCCCCAGTGGGAAAAGTGTATTGTTTTTGTAAAGGACAAGCCAGCTGTGTTGATACTGGTGGCAGACAGTGTGATAGACGGGGCTGGTCTCACATCTTCTCTTCATGACTTTGGCCCACACCACACTGGTGCCAACAGCTTCTTCATACCCTGCTTTCTTTCCTCACGTTGGTCTGGCTTGATCAATGCTAGAATGGTTTTGTCTTTTGTCTTCTTTGCGGTGGGCTCTATGGTTGAGGAACCACAACACTGACCTGGTGATCAAACATGCTTGTCTAGGGCCCACTCTGCCAAGCATACCTGGGCCCTGGGATGCCTGGGGTCTTGGGCTGTGGGGCAGCCTCCAAATGGTCTTCCTGTGGGTGTGCATATTTTCAGTCTGGCCTTCAGGATTTTCAAAATCTTTACCCAGCTGTTGTGGGGGCAGGAGGGCAGACAGAGGTGGAGGTTGCTTGAGAGAGAACTACAGCTTCCTTTTTCACTTTCTTTGCTTTTTGTTGAGAAAAGCCTAAAGCTATGTATTTGAAGTAACCAATTCCAGAGAAAAGAACTATGTTGTTTCATCTGATATTCCACAGATGCCATCAAAACTAAGCATTCCTGCAAATTTTTGCTGTTCATAGCTTGGGGAGTTCAAGTAAGAATTGGGAAGGTAGTAGATGATTTTCTTTCCTGAGTCTTTTTTTTTATTTTGTCTTCTTTTTTTTTTTTTTTTTTTACCTACTCAAGAAAGCAATTCATTCACTTTTTGGTTGTTAGGTTTGAGGGCTGTGTTCTAAGTAAAATGTTAAAATAAGAGAGTCACAATGAAATAACATTTTTATCCTATGAAGATAACTTGTAAGAAATTTATGCCAGATTTTATGTTATATATTTCATCAGAAATGCCCTACACAGCTTTTCTTTTTTTATAAAGTGATGAGTAGAGCATTGAAGGTTTTTACATTTGATTTATTCCTGTCAACAGCAATATTTCAGTTGTACCGTCCAAGAATTTCCAAGCACATGGCATTGACTGCCCAGCAAAGTAAAATAAATCCTTCATTCCCTCATTTGGGAAGCTAAGTTTTAAAAAGCAAAGAAATTTGTTTGGTTAATCAGCCAGTTCAGTGAGACCTAAGGTGGAAAAACAAACAAACAAAAAAAAGTAGCTCCCAACTGTTAGCCCTCAGCATGAAAAGTTAGCTTTGATTTTTTTTTTTTTTGCCATTTTTATAAACTTCTTGGCTTTTTGGAAATACGGACTATGATCCACATTTTCCTCTTTGTTGGTCAATAGCTGATATTGCATGATTAGTTCTTTATTTGAGATCACATTTTTTCAAGATATGGATTTATATATTATAAATGCTGTGGTTTAAATGTTTTACCCCCTCCAAAATTCATGTTGAAATTCAATTCCCATCACAATAGTGTAGGAAGATGCAGTCTTTAAGAGCTTACAAATGAGGTGCCCTTCTGAAGGGACTTAAGGGATGGAGTTCACCCCTTTTTGCCCTACCAACTCCTGCTAGGTGAGGACACCAATTTTCTCTCCTTTGGAGAATGCAGTGTCCAAGATGCCATCTGAGAAGCAGAGACTGCTTCACCAGACAACTGAACCCTCCGGTTTGATCTTGAGCCTTTCAGCCTCCAGAACTGTGAGAAATAAATTTCTGTTTTTAATAACTTACCCAGTCCCGGGCATTCTGTTAAAACAGCACAAACGAGCTAAGAAAGTGCCTAATTCTACTCACAGAGCAGTGATTCTCCTATCATTCTTAGTTAAGTCTCTGGTGTCATTTCAAATCTCTTCCTGCAGGAAAGGAGAAGGGACAGGCTAGACGCTGTGCACAGTGCCTGCCATTTTTTTGTTTTTAGACGGAGTCTCATTATGTCGCCCTCAGTAGAGTGCTGTTGAGTCACAGCTCACAGCAACCTCAAACTCCTGGGCTCAAGCGATTCTCCTGCCTCAGCCTCCCAAGTAGGTGGGACTACAGGCGCTTGCCACAACACCCAGCTAATTTTTGTTGCATTTGTCATTGTTGATTAGGTGGCCAGGTTCAAACCCACCACCTTCAGTGTATGTGGCTGGCACCATAACCACTGTGTTATGGGTGCCAAGCCCCACCAGCCATTTATAAACAAGACTTCAGCAAATTCTTCCTGCCATCTCTAGGGAAGGTATTTTCAATCATGTATAAATGAAGAGATTGGGGCTCAGAGAAATTGAATAGTAACTTTTCCAAGATAATGTAAACACTGAGATAAAGGGAATGGTATTTTAAACTCAGCAGTCTCCAATTTCAAAGTCCATGCTGATTTTTAAAAAATTATATTGTAACCCAAATTCCTTACTTTCATACTCTCTCAGAGAAGTAAACAATCAGACATAAAAAATCTCCAAGATTTTTTGGGCAAGATGAAGGACCACACTGAACATCAATTCTCTGGGGCATAGTAAGCCCTTGTGGTTGAATAAGTGAATTGAAGATAATGTCTAGAAAGATTAACTAAATGTAACTAAAATATTAAGGTAATTTTTATTTTCTTTGGGATAGTCTTTGAATTTCTCTGTTTATAATTAGTATTTGTCATTTTTTCAAAGCATTAAAAGATTTATTTTAAAAAAGAGAGACAGAAATGTCTATAATACTTTAGGCCCAGAGGAGAAAATACTTCTTTTCAAAGAGTCCAAACTCGAAGAAAACCATATGCACCAAGATCTTCTACCAATATTACTGGGGGGCAGGGAATGGAGGGAGAAAGAGAGAGAGAATGTATTTGGTCAGCTCAGGATACCTTCACCCCATATTGTCAGGGAGACCCCAGCCAGGAATTTTATACCCTGTCTATCAGGGGATATCTCTACACTAGACTGTTAGGTCCTCATGCTGGGCAGATGGACAGCTTATCGAGTCAGTCCAGTGGGGAGTTGCATTAGAGAAACAGAACCAATAGGAGATTATATATAAATAGAGATAGAAATAGAGGTATAGAGAACTTATAAAGAGATTTATTATAAGGAATTGGCTCACATGACTATGGAGGCTGGCAAATCCCAAGATTTGCAGAGTGAGTCAGCAAGCTAGAGACCCAAGAGAGCCAATGGTTCAGTTCCAGTCTGAGACTGAAGGCTTGAGAGCCAGGAAAGCCAATGCTTTAGTTCAGTCCAAAGGCAGACGAAAAAGCTACTGTCCCAGTTCACAGGCAGCCAGGCAGGAGGAATTCCCTCTTACTGGTATGAGAGAGTCAGTCTTTTTGTTCTGGTTAGATGAGGCCTGCCCACAATAGGAAAAGTGTTATAAACTGAATGCTTATATACTTTCAAGATTCATATGTTAAAATTCTAAACCCCAGAGCGGTGCCTACGGCTCATTGAGTAGGGTGTCAGCCCCATATACAAAAGGTGGCAGGTTCAAACCCGGCCTCTGCCCAACTGCAAAACAGAAAAATAGCCAGGTATCGTGGCAGGTGCCTGTAGTCCCAGCTACTTGGGAGGCTGAAGCAAGAGAATCACCTAAGCCCAGGAGTTGGAGGTTGCTGTGAGCTGTGTGATGCCGTAGCACTCTACCGAGGGTGATAAAGTGAAACTCTGTCTCTACAAAAAAAAAAAAAAAAATTCTAAAATTCTAAAGAATTCTAAAAATTCTAAAATTCTAAAAAATTCTAGGGTTATTGTATTAAGAGGTGGGGGCCTTTAGGTCTAATTAGGACATAATTAGGTCAGGAAGGTGGAGCCCTCATGAATGGGATTAGTGCCCTTATAAAAGAGGTCCCACAGAACTCTCTCATTCTTGTTTCCCCTATGTGAGAATATGAGAAGTTGTCAGGGTCTCACTGGAACTCAACCATGCTGGCACCCAGATGCCACCTGGAATTTCACCTCCAGCACTGTGGGAAATAATTTCTTTTCTTTTTTGTTTATTTTTTGAGACAGAATCTTACTCAGTTGCCCTGGATAGGTAGAGTGCTGTGCTGTTGTAACTCACAGCAACCTCAAACTTTTAATCTCAAGAGATCCTCTTGTCTCAGTCTCCTGTGTAGCTGGGACTACAAGCACCTGCCACAATGCCCGGCTAATTTTTTCTACTTCTAGTAGAGACAAGATCTCATTTTTGTTCAGGCTGGTCTCAAACTCCTGAGCTTATGCAATCCACCCCCAACTCGGCCTCCAGAGAATGTATGCCACACCACTTGGCTAGAAATAAATTTCTATTCTTTATAAGTCCCTCAAAGACAGAAGGCAATCTATTTTGCTCAGTCTACAGACTTAAATGCTAATTTCATGTAAAAAACAGCCTCATAGCAACACATAGAATAACATTTGACCAAACATCTGGGTATTCTATAGCCCAGTTGATACTTGAAATTAACCATTATAGGAGTCATTTCATGGGCTGGAGCCTCCATTTCTGCCCATGCTACAGATGACTCTTCTTTCTCTACATTAATCAGGATTCAGTTCCAATCAACAGAAACGAAATCTGATTAACTTATGCCAAAAGGTATCTGTCAGAAAGTTACCAGGTCTTTACAACATGAATAGGAGGATTGGCAAAACGTGATTTGAACCTAACAGGCATCCAGAGAGGCTAGAAGGTAGGTAAAAACTAGCTTGCCAAGGCTCTACCACCACTAAATTATACATGACCTCACCAGTGGACACTAAAGCCCCATAGCTGCCCTTGCTACACTCCTGCCATGGCTGTGAATCAAATCTCATCATTTATCTGTGTCTGCGTTCTCACTTGAGGAGCAAAGTCCCTGGTGGGAATGTCTGATTGGCCCAAGCTGGTCAAGTGCCTCCCTCCTGATGCCAGAGGAATAGAAGAGGAACCATCCTCTTTCCATTCTGGCTTCTTTAGTGGGAGGGAGGGGCCTGCCTCCTACCTATCCCAACAAGGGATTCCCTACAACATGGACGTGCAGGGAAGCCAAAAAGTAGCAGTTGCACGCTGAGGTCCTGTTAGAACTGACCTGCTATTCATGTGATTGGTCATTGCTTCAAATAAAGTGAACTCAAGGCAAACAAGCCAATTAGTAAGCGGGGTGTAGATGATTATAATCAGAAGCAGGAAGCACTGTCTGACAAAAGGTAGTTTGCTTCCTTTTAGACAGCCTCAGTGTTTGAGTTCCAAGCAGAAAGTTTGGAAGGAGTCCCTTAATCAATTAGGCTCCTGAAAAGTTCTTACTGTATCCCGTTATGCATCTGGTGTGGTATGGTCAAAAGAACAGCCCTTGCGAGATAAATAGGCCCTCAGCCTCTACCTCGTTCAATTCGAATACTATTTTCACTTAACAGAAGAGAAAGAGGAGGAAACTGTCAGAAGCTGGCCCCCTGTTCTGTCTGGAGTTTGTTTCCCATTTCTTCTTGTATTCTCTGGGCTTTCAGCCTCCTGTGCCCATAGGTCCCAATTCCCAGCTCAAAAACTGGACGCAGAATGAAGCTAAGTGTAGATTTGAGCCAGTAATCACACTCAGAGGTCTCTTTATCTGGATAGAAAGACTTCACCTGTTTGGAGACCAGATCCCTTAGAAAATCTAACAAAAGCTATACTCCAATGCCCTCCAAACTTTATGGGCAAGAGATAAAATTTCAAACAATTTAGTTAAATAATCTAATTAGCCTTCATTTGTGATTCATAAATCAAACAGCATCCATCTAAAAATTGAAAGGCACAACAGAATAACCAATTTTTGTAAAGGGGCTGAGCAGAAACAAGGGAAAAAGCATAATGCGAAAACTGGATTAGCCAACTTTCCCAGAAGAGTTAAAGCAGAGTGAAATTCCTTACCATCTGGCCCAAACTGACCAGTTTAGAGACTTGGCTATTATCTCACTCTCTCTTAACTTCTCAGGTCAGTAATCAACTTGCTGTTTGGTGACATGAAACTTCAGCATTAGTGACCATTTTGGTTTCGTTTGTGGGGGCTAGTACAGGAGCTCAGTCCAAATCAGTGGTCTCCTATAAATTTTATTGAATGCTTCACAAAACAAAAGGAATCTAAGAATCCTAGATTAAGAATTTGTGTTCTAAGATTAAGAAAAGAACAACCTCCATAAATATTTCCTCCTTCCTTTACCTTTAAAGTATAAAACCAGGAGGAAAGGCCGTATTTGTACAGGAGACCCCTGGACTCAACCACCTTCTGCCAGATAAAAGGGCTCGGAACCAAGTTCACTAACCACTCAATGGAATTTCCTTCCCCTCCTTTGTCAGTACTCCAAGATACACTCACTTCTTTGCTTGCTTGCACTTTTAAATTGTTCAAGTGTTACAAACTATTAAAAATTTCCTGAATATTGTAATTTGTTTTAACCGAGTAGAATGGCTAGTCTTTTAGAACAGAACAGCTTTTAAGGAAGCAATTTCCTTTCAAGGACAACAATTTTGCTCATTACTTGGGATCGTTATTACCTCAGAAGCATTCTTACCCTCACTCTCCAATTCAGCCACTTAGCAAGTTCTATCGATTCTTCATGTAGAACATTTCTATAATCTGGCATCTAATTTCTGGGTCCCCACCCCCATTTAGGTTGCTACAATCTCATATGTGGACCACTGTAGCCAACTTTTAATTATACTCTCTTATTTTCATCTTCCTCCAATCCATACAATAGAAGATTGTTCTTCCCGCAAATATCAATTTTATCCAATTGATGTAGAAGATTGTTCTTCCTCAAAATGTCAATTTTGTCAAATTGATGTCTTTAAAAACTTCCATGTTCCATGTTTTCACTGCCTACAAAATAGAGTTATAATTCTGCAGTGGCTCCTGTGATGTTTTGTGCTGAGTTAATTTTGCTGATATGGAACATTTCCTCACTTACCTTCCCCAGAGAGTTCCAGATTTGTGTTGCCCATGAAAGGTATCTGCGTGGTATCGGGAAGGCAGGGGTGAGTGTGCAGCAGCCATTGTTTGTGCTGTAAAGGTCGGAATATCCCAGCGGTGCAGCCCACACAGCTATCATCCTGTGGTTCCTCTGGCTTTTGCCAGATCTCATCTTTCAGCTCCTCCAAGTCCAGGGCCAGGTACATGTGCAGCTCCAAAGCAAAGGGCAGCCATTCTCCTGCATGACTCCTGTGTCATCAAAGCTGGAGGTGGGGAGAGGCAAATGGGGACACGTTTGTTCCTGAGGGTTTTGGTCTTTGTGGGACCCCCTTTGGCTTTGTTCATTCCTGTTTTCTATCCAGTTTTTCTTCCTTACTGCCAACTCCTGGCTTCTGGAGGTGGCAGGCCCAGCACCAGACACAAGGCAACTGGTTTGCGTAGATTCCCTCACCAACCCTAATGGCTGTAGCCAGAAAAGTGGGCTGCAAGGTGGATTCTGAGAAGCTGAGCTGAAGCAGTGCAGCTGACCTAGTCTGCTTAGCTCACAATCTTCCCCCGCCCCAACCTCGATTATCTAGTTATGTTTTCACCATGATTGTGAGGATGTTTGTCTCAGGACACTCTGAGGAGTCACACTTAGACGATAGGTGTGGTGCTACTGGTAAAGTTTACTTTGGTGATTCGATGTTTTCTCTGATGATTCTCTTAGATATTTTGTTAAAGTGAAAAATCAGCTTTCTGTTGCTTAAACATTTTGCATTGTTAGAATGGAGCCTACTCTGATGTTACTCCCTATCAGATAAAGTTAGCATTTTCTCAGTTGGTTTCCTTGTATTTCATTACAAACGTGATTAGAATTGTAACTGTGGCAGGACAGAATTGAGAGGCTACTCTCACTGTTCTCCAGGATCGCTGATTCTAACAAATAAAGCTTGTCGTCTCTGCATATCGGCTGACTGTGACAGGTGCCTGGACCCTCTTCACCTGGGAACATGGTAGCATTAGGGCTGAACTCTGTATTAAGCCACTCTGAATGGTTCTGCTCCTCTGATCCAGCTCTGACTGAGGCCTGGCCCAGCCTACTCCCTGCTGCACCTTTCCACAGACATCTGTCCCGCACTCCAAGCAGATTAGTCCGTCCATTGCCCAGATATATCACGTGAGCACCTCCTGGCACCAGGGCTAAGGCCTTGTCTTCCCTGACACCCTCACAGTCACTCAAACTGCATCCCTGCAGGATCCAACACAAACCCTCCCGCAGCTTCCCTTGACCGCTTCAGTCCCTGGTGACCTTTCCCTCCTGCCATTGACCAGAATGAGGCGTCTCACTTTTTCTCATGAGGGTACACGAGGGAAATGAGCCCCAGGGTCCTGCTGCTCCTCACACTAAGTCCCTCCAAGAATCAAAGGATTAGTATCTCAGCACTGATCATCTGTTTCTCTGTAACACGAAGGTAAATTTAAATTATCTCACAATTAAAAGAAGCAGGGTTTCCCAGGAATGCATCACAGACTTCAGACTAATGAGTTCTGAATTTCAGTCTCTACTACCTCAGTTCCAAGAAGAGATCCAGGCACAATTAGTCTTTCTAAGCCTCAGTTTCCACAGCTATAAAAGAGAAATAATCACGTCTGCTGCACCGGGGTGGTTATAGAGACTTAATTTGATCATCTGGAGCAAGCATACCATGCTTTGCATATAAAATTGATGATATATGTTTGCTGTAATTATTATTGTACATGTTTATTGAGTATTCCAACATAAGAGCCATTAATAAACCATTTTATTAAGAAAATAAATGTATAACATTATAAAACACTTGCCTAGGTTTGGACGCTAGACTATATACTTTCTATAACTTATTTAATTTTCCAACAACCCTATGAGGTGGGTACCACCAAAGTTTTCAATTTACTCATGAAGACACCTCCATAGAATTTACATGGCCATAATAGCACAGCATTTCTCCTACCCATGTGCTGGAAAACACACATGCTGTTTCCTTTGCCTAACATAATCTTTGACCCTGCTCCACTCTTATCTCTAAAATTATATCCTCTTGACCAGACTGCAATGGTAAGTCTGGCTAAGAGAGCCCCACACCAGCCCCAACCAGAAGTTGTTTAAAATGAGTCACATAAATATGTCGGAAGAAATGCATGGTCTTCCCATCTCTAGTGGTAGAAAGACTGCTAATGACTCCTGTTTAAGTTGAAGTAGGTTTCCTAAAAAAGATATTGAAGCCCTAATCCCCAGCACCTATGAATGTGCCCTTATTTAGAAATACGGATTTTACAGATGCTTAAGTTAAGATGAGGTCATTAGGGTAGACTCTAATCCCTATGACAGGCGTCCTAATAAAAAGTGAAATCTAGACAACAGAGATAGCCAGGTATAGAAGAAAGATGGTAAAAAGACATAGAATGGATGTCACCCCCCAAATCAAGAAACTGCCAAGGCCCCCGGCAACTAGGAGAGAGGCCTCGGACAGATTCTCCTTCACAGCCTTCAGAATGAGCCAACCTTGTAGACATCCTAATTTTGGACTTCTGCTTTCCAGAACTGAGAACCAATAAATTTCTGTTGTTAAGCCATTTCATTTGGGATACTTTGTCACAGAAACCCCAGGAAGCTAATATAAGACCTAGTCATCTTTCTGGACCAGGGGCTCCCTCCATGTTGTCAGTGTCCTCCCAGGACCTTGCACCCCTAACTTTTGAGAAGGAAACAGAACTGACCATTCTTGAAGGCACCTGACTCTGCATTAGATGTTTTACACTCCTGACCCCAGTTGACCCTCCGACAGCTGTAGGAAGTGTTCATACTATCCTCACTTTAGGGATGAGTAAATGGAGACAAAGAGATGTTAAGTAATTGCCCAGAATAAATGATGGAAGCAAGATTCAAACCATGTCTAGAGCCAAAGTCAGTGTTCTATTTCCACTAGCTCATTCCTCCTCCCTTTCCATTAAATACTAGATGACTCAACCTTCTGAATGTTCCCATCCTCTGGCCACCTTTCTCACTTCCCACGGGGGATTCGCATGGTTATAAAAAATAAAGTGAGAGGGAAGATGTTCTCTTAATAAGGCTGAACCCCTACCCTGGGTCACCAGACTTACACACTTCCCCGCCTTACAGAGATAGTCCAGGAAATCTTAGCTAATTAGACTGCAGAGAATGTCAGAAAGCAATGGAAAAAAAGGATTTGCAGGATGTCTTTAAAGTCTCAATTTTATTGCTTTCAAGTATACATGAAATGTAAAGTAGGCCAACAAAGTGCTGCCTGGGGGAGAATCTCTGGGGGATCTGCTTTAATGAATAAATAAGTATGTTTTTGAAATTAGCTTTCCATTGTTTATAGTAAATCCCCATGCAACTTGAAAGAGCTTGCTTTCTTACTCAAGAAAAGAATTTCCCTCTATTGTCTTGCTCACCCCGCTGGGGGGAGGGATGGTTATTGAAAACTTTAGTCCAGGGAAGACCACTGATGCAAGTCAAGGGGCAGCAGCAGATGCTGAAAGCCCTGCAGGGCCCTGCACACAGAAAGGCTCAGGTGACCAGGTATCATTGGATCCCAGAGGCTCTGTCATTGGCCCTACTTGCTCCAATAAGAACTTCAGAAAAGTGCTCCTGACCTACTAGAGAGATTGTCGGCAGCACCAAATAGCTCTTTGACTTAATGTACCAGTGAGCTTGGGCACAGGTCCCTGTAGTATCTCTCAACCCTGAACAAACTCAGCCTTAGTCACAACTGACACTGGATGATCTCTGCTTGCGACAGTCTTATCCACCTTATTCTGCTATAAATAACAGAATACCTGAAACTGGGTAATTTGTAAACAATAGAGATTTATTTCTCAGGGTTCTGGAGGCTGGCAAGTCCAAGGCTGAGATGAGGAGCTACACCTATGAGGGCTTCTGCTGTATCACCCCACGGCAGAAGGCAGAAGGGAACAAGAGCACGAGAGAGAGAGAGAGAGAAAAGAAAAAGAGAGCATGAGAGAGGGAGGGGCAAACAGATAGAGCATCATACAGGGAGGATCAAGGTTGCTTTTATAACAAATCAGTTCTCAAAATAAGGAACTCACTTCTGCAGTAATGGCATTAATCCATTCATGAGAGTCAAGCCCTCAGGACCTAATCACCACTATTACACTGAGGATTTAGTTTCCAACACATGAACGTTGGGCTACACATTCAACCCCTAGCACCCCTCATGCCCAGATCCATTTCATTCTCCATCTTACCCCCCCTCCCCATTCCATGCCCAATATTTAAAATTCTAAGAACATCTTTGGATTCTTACCTTCTGGCTTCCAATGGGATTCATCCATGTTTAGGGTATTTCTTACCTCAAATACCTCAAGGCTAGGTCAAAATTTAGCAGTATCCGAATTTCTCTGGGAAAGGGCAGAGCTGCTCTCTGGAAGCCCCCTTCCTACAGCTCCAGTCTTTGTCTGGTTCCTTCAGTCCTGGCTTAGCAGTGGTCACCACGATCCAGGGGCTTCTTTGTTTTCTACATAGCTCTGCCTGCACCTCTGCAGATACACCCTCCATTAACTCTATTTTGTACTTTTTAATTTAATTTAACACAGGATTTTGCTCTCTTGCCCAGACTGGAGGGCAGTGGCACAATCATAGCTCACTGCAGCCTCAAAATCCTGGGCTCAAGTGATCCTCCTGCCTCACTCAGCCTCTGAAGTAGCTGGGACTACAGGCATGCACTGGCTAATTTTTTTTTAACTTATTGTTGAGACAGGATCTCACTACATTGCCCAAGCTGGTCTTGAACTCCTGGTTTCAAGCAATCCTCCTGCCTCAGTCTCCCAAAGTATAGAGGTTACAGGCACAACCCACCATTCCCAGTCTATCAACTCTTTTTAAATGTATTATCTCTCTTCTGCTGAGATCATGAGACACTCTGCTGGACCTCTACTATACAACCTTTTGGCAAATAGTAGGTATTCAATAAATATTTGTTGGGAAAATATGGATTGACAAAGAATAGATTTTGCTTCAGCTTTGATGTAGTTCTGCTCTCTCTTTTCTGTCTTCCTAGCTCCTTCTTTCCCTCCATTCCTTTCTCAAATTTTTGACTACTCAGCTTTTGGTTGACAATCTGGCTCCCACACTGTCCCCAAGAACTGAGAACTGAGAAGACAATAGCTTTGCCACAGTTACCCATCACCTCCTGGGGAAAAAAAAAAACCTAGAATTTGAAATTTGGGACATCCAAAAACCTGATTTCCTAAACCAGGATTTGGATTCTGCCTAAAATGTCAGTGAAAAATGAGACATGGGTGGTTGGTGAGATAGGAGACACCCATGTGTGGAAGTCAGTGGACTGGTAAATAGCAGTAAACTGATAAATTGCTCCATCTGGCCCAAATAAAATGGACTTGTGAAGGGGGATTCTGGACTCATATGCGCTGCACCAGTGCATTTCTCAGTTGGCATGTTCGTGTCCTGACCCTCTGGATAAAAGGCTGTCGCATTTTCTGGGCCCATGGTAAGACGCTGAAGGAGGACTGCCCTGCGCTCTTCTTTAGGGAAAGCCACAAACGCCGACTCAGGACATCTGAACAGTGAACAGTGATTGGACATTAGTCATATGAAGTTCATTGTCAGGGACTAGAAGCACTCAGCAGTATCAACAGGTAGGAGCTTGTTCAGCCGGAACTTCTAGCTCTTATAGGGGAGAGATAGGAGACCAAAGCCTCAATTATTGATAGAAAATTTGTTCTCTGTTTCTTTTTATCTTGTTGTAAAAATACATAAATATTGTTGTATTAAAAGCAGGGGCAATTTCTGTGGCTTTTAGAAGAAAATATCTGTGAATCTCAGTCCACTTATATCTTCTTATTTCTGTTTCACTCGATATTTGCTGAACCTCAGGGACACTCTAGGCCTCCCTGGAGATGGAGGGTCAGAGGAGAGGACTGATCACCTTTGTGATCAGGCCTCTCAGACATTCATAGCAGGTGCATTCTGGGGACAGCAGTCAGCTGAGAGTGAATCAAGCCTGGGTAGCAATTCAGGCTCTGCCACTGTTCATTAGCTGTGTGACCTTCACCTCTCTGCATCTCAATTTCCACATGACCACAGAGGGGATAATCCCTACATCATAGCTTTGTTGGGAGGATTAAGTCAGACAGCATGTGCCAGCACCTAGAACAGTCCCTGGCCTGTCATAGGCCCCAGTAAGCTGCGGCTGTAAGGACCACTGGCTGCAAGGCCTCCCTGCATTGGCTGACCACAAAGAACGTGGTGATGGTGCATGAGGAAATGAATCCCTTTTGTTTTCCCCATCCTGACAAAAGAAGTCCCTTGGCTCTTACTGGGTGTGAAGCAGCCAAAGCAGAATGAGCACTAAGAGCCACCTTTATCCCGACTGAGGCCTCATTTGTCGGACACAAATGCTGCTCTGGCAGTCCTGGATGGCTGGGCCACTGTTACAAATCTGTTTGCGTTGGAATAGCACCAGTTTGCCGCTGTGATGCGTCCAAGCTCCCGGGCTACCCGAGCGCAGCTGTGGATTCATTCAGAGTGGCCCTGTCCACGGGGCTCTTGTAACCGTGGCCTTTAAATTCAGAGAATCAGCAATTAATTTTGATGACCTTGCTCCTCTCGGGGTGGAGGCTCCCCAGAGGGCACTGGCCTGCCAGTGGGTAGGATGACTTCTGGAGAGTCTTCCTAGGTCAGGGAGCTGGCGCCTTGGGTGTTGGAAGGGAGACAACCTGGCAGCCTATCTCCTGCTGGACGCTCTCCGGAGACTGCACTTTGTACTGGGCGGCCTGAGGAAAGCCATTGACTTTGCTTTGTAAGTCATTAAAGAGAAGAAAAGTCAGGGCTTTAAACTGAATTTAATGAAGGAATTCACTAGGAACAGTCCCTCAGTCTGGTCAGATGGACTACAAACCCGAGGACAAGGACGACTTGGAAGCCACGTGCGGAGGTAGAGCCTCAAGCTTACCGGCAACTACCCAGGGGCCTGTATGCAGACCAGGTGGCCCCAGGCCATGGCTAGAAGTCCCACCCACCCCCCACCGCACCCCACCCCCATCCCCCCACCGCCCTCAGGCAATTTCCAACTTGGTGTTTCTACTTTCCAACTTGGAGAGCAGGGGAAAGTCAACAGGGCAGAAACATGAATCTACAGAACTTTTACTACCACAGAACTCGACAGACGTCTTTTAAAATATTTTTAACTTGTTTTTATTTTTAATTTATAAAATATATACTGTATTTATTTCTGGTAAAATACACATAACATAATACTTAGCATCTAAACCAGTGGCTCTCAACCTTCCTAATGCCTCCTAATGCCATGACCCTTTAATACAGTTCTTCATGTTGTGGTGAACCCCAACCATAAAATTATTTTCATTGCTACTTCTTAACTGTAATTTTGCTACTGTTATGAATTGTAATATAAATGTCCCGTAAATGTAATATAAATTGTAATATAAATTGTCCCAGAGGTTGAGAAACGCTAACCTAAACTTTTTTTTTTTTAACTCCCGGTGTTTTTTCTTTTTAAAAAATTTTTTCTTGTAGAAACAAAGTCTCAACATGTTGCCCAGGTTGATCTTGAACTCCTAGCCTCAAGTGGTCCTCCGACTTAGGCTTCCCAAAGTGCTGGGAATATAGGCTTGAACCACTGTGTCTGGCCTTCATCTTAATTATTTTTAAGTGTATGGTCTGATAGTGTAACCAATATCCAGAACTCTTTATCTTGTAAAACTGAAACTCTGTACCCCCAGCCCCTGGCAACCACCATTATCCTTTCTGTCTCTATGAATTTGGCTACTCTAGGTACCCTAGATAAGTGGAAGCGTAAAGTATTTGTCTTTTGGTGATTGGCTTATTTCACTTAGTGCAGTGTTCTCAAGATTCATCTCTGTGGTAGGATGCATCAAAATTTCCTTTCCTTTTAAGGCTGAATAATACGATGTTCTGTCATTTAAAATTCTAGTTCTACTGGGGATCCTTTGAATGTGAAAGAGAGGAGGGTTTGCCCTTTTGCATGTGAGGTTTTCATAGGCCTACAGAGATTGACTCTTCCTATGGATTTCCATCACCCACATTTGATGTTCACCTTCACATGCTGCTAGCCAGCCAGTCAATGGGTTTTTACCATTGACCATGTAGAGAGCCCTGGGCTGTGTCTGCCCCTTCTACTGAGTTCTGGGGAAGACCAAGCATGCATCAAGGGGAGAAGGACACCCAACCATGACACAGCTCTGACACTGTGGGGCTGTCCTGGGCAAGTCACTTCACTGCTGTGAGTAGTACCTCCAAGGTAATATGGGGATGATATGATTAATTCTATCCTGGGTGAACATTAAACAAGAAAATATATTTATTAAAAAACCAAGCATGGGACCTGGTAAGTTCTCCTAATGAATGTTAAATCTTAATGCAAAACAAATTAAAGATGAGTTTTCTTTTCACCAATCATAAAGAAACCAAGAGAAGATCCCTTGAAGAACCAAGACTAGTGGGTCTTGAATATTTTTTGAGTCAGGGACCCCTTTGAGAGACACATACATGCATATACAACATGACATTGAATTTGGGGGAATTCTTGAATCTGGTGATGTCTGTCCATAGGCTTCAGGCACAAGATCAGGGACGTGGGCTCAAAATGACGGAAGAGGAAACATCCCTGGCAAATGCAGAGCATGTTCTATATAGAGTGAACAAATAAGAAACAAAGTCCTGCATAGTGCTAAAAAGACATTAATAGACAAGGCTTAAAAAGTCAGGTGGATACAATCAGAAATACTTCTTCCTTTTGGAAGGATGTTTGGAGAATACTTAGAGATCTAAAAATAGAACTGCCATTTGATCCTATAATTCCTTTACTAGGTATATACCCAAAAGACCAAAAACCACATTGTAACAAAGATATCTGTACCAGAATGTTTATTGCAGCCCAATTCATAATTGCTAAGTCTTGGAAGAAGCCCAAGTGCCCATCAACCCATGAATGGATTAATAAATTGTGGTACATGTATACCATGGAATACTATGCAGCCTTAAAGAAAGATGGAGACTTTACCTCTTTCATGTTTACATGGATGGAGCTGGAACATATT
>CAUYRH010038020.1:0-17037 GCA_963574655.1 Perodicticus potto | reverse complement strand
ACTAAGAAAATGCCATGAAGGATATGTTAAACAGTTTGATGAAAACATTTCAGATTGTATATGAAGCCAGCACATTGTACCCCTTGATTGCACTAATGTACGCAGCTATGATTTAATAAAAAAAAAATAAGAAAAGAACAAGTGATTCCATTTCATTGTGGGCAAGAGACATGAACAGAAGCTTCTCTGAAGACGGATGCACAGTCTACAGACACATGAAAAAATGCTCATCATTTTTAATCATCAGAGAAATGCAAACCAAAACCACTTTGAGATATCATCTAACTCCACTAAGAGAAGCCAATATCACAAAATCCCCAAACTACAGATGTCGGTGTGAATGTGGAGAAAAGGGAACACTTCTGCACTACTGGTGGGAATGCAAGCGAATACATTCCTTTGGAAAGAAGTGTGGAGAACACTCAGGGATCTAAATGTAGACCTGTCATTTGATCCTGAAATTTTTCTACTAGGTGTATATCCAAAAGACCAAAAATCACTTGGCAACAAAAATATTTGCACCAGATTGTTCACTGCAGCTCAATTCATAATTACCAAGTCATGGTAGAAGCCTACAATGAATGGATTAATAAATTATGGTATTTATATATCATGGAATACTACACAGCATTAAAAAATGATGGAGACTTTACCTCTTTTATTTTACATGGATGGAGCTGGCAAATATTCTTCTTAGTAAAGTATCTCAGGAATGGAAAAAAATATTCAATGTACTCAGTACTACTATGAAACCAATTTATAATCACTCACACTTTCATATGAAAGATGAATGACAACTATAACCCAGGATGAAGGAGGGAAGGGGAGGGAATAGAAGGGAAGGGAGTGGTTTGATAGAGGGAGGGTTAATAGGGGGAACACACCTATGGAGCATACTACAAGGGTACAAGCCAAATCCATCAAATATAGAACAGAAATGTCTTAACACTGTGATCAAGTAAATGAGGTGAAAGCTATGTTAATTAGTAGGGTTTAAGCACTTCAATTTGTACAAATAATCAACACACTGAATCCCACAAAGACATAAATGTATTCAAGATCTATGTATATATGACTTAATAAAAAAAATAAATAAAATAAAAATAAAAATTCAAACATTAAAAAAAAACATTAGGTACAGCCAAAGAAACACTTTAAAGTAAATGTACAGTCTTATCTAAAGCAAAAAAGACTAAAAATAAATGAAGTAAGCTAATAATTAGAAGACAGTGCAAAAAGAACCCAAAGAAAGTAGAAAGATAAAAATAATAATGATAAATGAAGAAATTAATAAAATAAGTAAGAAAGGGGTTGATACATGAAACAAAAATGCCAGTTCTTTTTGAAAAGCCTGGTGCAATATAGATATACCATTAACAGCCACAACAAAGAAAAGAGAGGGCACAAATATTAATAAATAGCATTAATCATGAGAAAGGAATATAACCAGATATAGAGGAAATTAAGAAATGTGTACAAGTGAATAGTATAAAGAGTACTATATCATATTAAAAACCCAAATGAAATGGACATGTTCATAAGGCAAATATTAGATGTTAATGACCAAGACTGGCCTTAGGAGTAGAAAAATCTAATTAAAATCTATGAGACAAAAGAAATTTTATTTATTATTTACTTATTGAAGCAGAGTCTTGGTCTATCGTCCCGATAGAGTGCTGTAGCATCATAGGTCACAGCAACCTCAAACTCTCCGGCTCAAGCAATCCTGTTGCCTCAGCCTCCCAAATAGCTGGGACTACAGGCACTTGCCACAATGCCTGACTAGTTTTTCTACTTTTAGTAGAGATGGGGTCTTGCTCTTGCTCGGGCTGATCTTGAACTCCTGAGCTGAAGCAGTCCACCCGCCTTGTCCTCCCAGAGTGCTAAAGGATTACAGGTGTGAGCTACCATGCCCAGTTCAAAGGAAATTTTAAACATAATTAAAGACTATTAACCACACCACTACCCTATTCATGTCCTCTTTCTCTTTCTTTAAAACACCACCAGACACAGATATTATTATAGATATATTTTACCAAAACTTTAGAGAATATCATATTAACTGTTCCAGAGCACAGCAAAAGAAAGGACTGAAGCTGATAATCAAAGCAAACTTTAGTTTTATCTGAAATGTTGTAACTTTTATAAAAGAGAATGCAGCCAGGTATTTAGAATATAATTTTTAAATAGTGTTAAAAAAATGGAAGTTGAGAGATAAAGTGACTTACTCGAGGTTATCATCTGGGAAAAAGCACCCACCTGTTCGATCATGCAATGCAGTATCAGGGGCACCGAAGTGAATTCCTCTGGAATTGGATTCAGCAAATCATTGTAGTATCTCATGTCTACTTCAGTTGTGATAAGACTCGCTGCAAAACATAGAAAATATTATTACCCAATTAAGAGGCGCTCTCCATTTCTTTATGCGCGATTCAGATGATGCCTATGTGCTAATAGACACAGAACTGCAGGTGCAGGTGGCGTGGGACGCAGTGTGGTGGTGGCCACCATTCTTTACAGTGCCACCTCATGGCATCGTGCCTCCAGCAACAGGTTGCACACGTGCCTGGGCGTGGAGCCTGTGGTTCTTCGTATTGTGTTTTCTTCTTCCCAGGGGTTGGGGCAACAGACTGTGGAGCCTAAAATGAGAATAATTAAAAAGAAATAACTGAGATGTCCAGCTGAGAGACGCCTTCATCACATGTTGGTATGAAGATCTCCAGCAGAGCTCGGAGATGTTCACACTACCAGACCATCTGCTGCTATTACAATCCAAGAAAAGGGCTTTTGTCTGAGGAAGTTGAAGCAAATGGTTTGGACACTATTCAGTTTTTCTCATGTGGGCACCTGGAATAACCATGGGGAAAGTGACAGGGAGTCGGGGCACTGAGAAACAAACAGCTTCCCTTGCCCGAGTGACTCAGAGTCCCGCCATTCTCCCTCTCCCAATCCTGCAGTGGCTCTGCATTGCCAGGCTCTAACCCAGCTCCCGAACACATGTGTTAGGACTTCACCACCCAGTTTTAGCTCCTGTTCCACTGTAAACATGCAGCCTGGGACAACTGAACTGCCCGTGGTCCTGCCTTTCTCTGGCCTCCATGTCTTTGTGTTCTTTGCCACTTTCCTCAGAATACTATTTTGTCCCTTTCCCCACCCCGTTTTCCATCAGGCAGTTCGCACTTGGCCTTCACCACATCACTAATGGTCCACTTTTCCTGACTCCTCTTTCTGCCCTGCTGCTCTCTGCCAGGTGGCAAGTTGACATTTTTATCACTTCTCCTGTAGTCTGAGTCCCGACTGAGTTCTACTGCTCTCAGAGTTCATCATCTATGTAGAAACTGACTGCCATCCTGTTTAAAAGTTAACCTCAGTCAGGACCACAGGGAATGAATTTTCATTACTGCTTTGCCAGCGTCTTGCACAGCATTGGCACACAGTAGGGGCTAAATAAATAAATTTATCAGCTTTGTCCTTGTTCTGGGTTTGATCACTGCACCTAGCCCTGACCCGGGTGGCCCCTCTCAGCTTTGCAGGTGTCAGGCAGCTGAGGAGCTTCCCAGAGCCCCCTCCCACATAGCTCCTGTCCATGCCACACCGAGGGCCTTTTTCCTTGTTCTTACTTTACATATTAGATTTCAACAGGCAGTATTAACTTGATACAAAAATTTATGTAACTTTTTCTTCATATTCATTGTAAATGTGAAAATTAAGTTGTTTTGATTAATCATCCAGCTGCCTAAAGACTTCTGAGCCCAAGCCTACCTCAGAAATTGGTATGGTTTCCAAGACAGGCTTCTCAGTGGCCACCTGAGGGACGTTAATGAGCTGCATGCTTTCCAGATAGTGCTGGTGCTGCCTTTTCCAATCCAGGGTGTCGTACATCAAACACGCAATATTTTCAAAAATTTCAGTGCCCAATTCCAGCTATGGGTGAGAGAATTAGTGACCATCAGTTGCTAGTTTTGTACTGCTAGAATCATATATATAAATATGGCTTGAATCTCCCTATCAACTTTATACAGGGAAGGCAAGTCCCTAAATCTCCAGGCCACTGGATCCCAGCCATGGTGACCAAGTTTTCATCCATGAACTTCTCGACCTTGTTGCTCACCCCAGTGTGAGCTGTTCCCTTCAGAAGGCCAGATGGCTGCCTAATAAGGTAAGAACCTAACAAATGCTTCAACTAAGTGAAACAGAGCCTGGTCACTGTTTTCAGTAATGTGGCCCATATTCTTAGTATCTTAGTCCCTACACATGTCAGGTCATTTTGATATCCTCAGCCAAAGACAAGCTATTGACTGTTTCTTGCCTGGCTGTGTAAGGAACACAATGGAATCAGCTTTCTATATCATTGACTCAAGTATGTGCAATCAGTTCCTTCCTTTCCTTCTTAGCACTCTGCTTTCCTTTCACTCATTTTAAAGAAAATCAGCATGAAATCCTGACAGACTATTGCTTCTTTAAAGCTCGCAAGTTTTATGGACTCGTAAGAAAGTTACAACTAAGAGACCTCTATTACTTGGGCTTTTGTTTTCATTAGTAGGAAAGCTCTATGATAGCTGAAGCAAAGACTGTTAAAATAGGTTCATCCTTTGTCTGAGTTGAGGAGGCAGAGTAGAATGAGATAGTTTCTTGTGGGCAGTGAATCAAAATCTGGCAGATATCCAGGGAAGTGCATGGCCCTGCCCATCCCTATGGCACACCTGTCTGCCTGGCCAAATAGGCCCATGCTCAGATTTAGCCTTCTTTAGTTAAGCTTCAATTTGTCCTTTCTTACCCAAATTCTGGCATAGAAATTTGTTTTTGTTTATGTTTCTAAGAAACATAGTAAAGCTTCTGCCCAATGACCCTTTAGCTTAACCTAGTTAATTTATTTTTAAATTGAACAGTAAACCACATGGTAAAGGCCAGCAAATTGCTTTAGCAACCAGGGTCTGAACTTGAGATGTTGCAGATGCACTTGTTTGATGTGAAGTTTTCCCTACCTTGATTTGGGGAAATACAGCCTACTTCTTTACAGCCAAAGGTTGCATGCAAATGCTCTCCTCCGTCAAAAAAGGAAAAAGGACTCCTTGCTGGCTTGTACGTCTGTAAGCCATTATCAGCTTACAGACAGAGCTGAGGGTATGACACCATGTATTCCGTCTGCTCCTACTAGAAGTGGATTGATCGCTCTTTAAATCATCCTAAGTTTAAAATTAACTTGTTAACTTAATTTTTAATATTACATCCAATGGCCTTTTCTTTTTCTTTTTCTTTCTTTCTTTCTTTCTTTTTTTTTTTTTTTTTTTGCAGTTTTTGGCTGGGGCTGGGTTTGAACCCGCCACCTCCGGCGTATGGGGCCGGCACCCTACTCCTTTGAGCCACCGGTGCTGCCCTATCAAATGGCCTTTTCTTCTGGAATTCAACTTTGTTACTAAACCATTTTCAAGAGTCTCCTTTCCCATTATCCTCAATATTGAGTCCCTCACTCACAAACCATGTCTTACAGAGGCATGTGAGGGCCCTAAAAGGTTCTACAGCTGGACCCAGACTACAACCCTGGCATGAAGATGATGTTCAATAAATACTTACAAATTGACCATTAGGAGTTCAGTGTGACTAGCTGGGCAACATCGCCCTAACTTTTTTCAAGAGAGCTAAAATGTTTTCATTGTTGGCAGTTACCTTCATGGCTCAACTACGTGCTCTCTACATTAATCTTCTAAAACTGAAGTCAGAAATGTTATACCATAACTCGTATTTCAAGTAAGTTTGTAATATTTTTCAACAGAAAATAATTTTTCTAAACTTTGGTTGGTCATTTAAAGTGGTCCACTATCTATCTTTAAAAAATAAAATACAGCCACTATCACTTTCTTCTAAAAGAGATGATCCAAAGAAAATCTTCCAATGACCCGGAAATTGTGGACACTGGCATAGGAAGCACAATGCTGGGTCTTGAAGTTGCAGTTGTATGTCGTGGAGCTCATTTATGTTATGATGATGTAACGGGATGTACACTATTTTGGACTCATTGGATTTCAGCTTTTTAAGTTTGTGCCTGAAGAGCAAAGATGACACCCAGAAAGGAGCCCTAGCTAGAGCTGGGGCACAATGTACTGCTATGAGGCTACCTTAGAAGCAGTCTTCTCTGAATTATGCTCAGGAATTACTACACATATGACTGGGATCTTCTATCCCCGATTGAACCAAAAACAAATACAAGTTCTTGACAGGGTATGTAGCTAGGCCTTGGTCCAAATGAGAGTAGGAGTGTTTCTTGAAAATTTTAATGTGTGGGTGTGGGTTTTATTAGCCATACATTTTATGTGCTTTGGAGAACAGCCCTTATGGGAGAGAAAGAGAAGAAAGCTGGCTTTGAGGTAGGATTTCAAGGTCCTTACCCTAACATATCTCACATTGAATATAATCTAGAATTCCAATAAAACAGGGTAGAATAGTCACATTACTACATTATGTAGAATATCGTTGTCTCAAGGGTAGGGAAACATACTGGCCCAATGTAATGTGAAGTCATAAGGACAGAGGACAGTGGGTCCTGTTCTGAGTTGGGTTGAGAGGTGGGAGACTGAAAGACAAAGCAGGAAGCCTGGCATATTCAGATGGTTTGGGGAAGGCAAAGCCCAGGGGAGTCTGGAGCGACCAGTTTTGCCCCTGCTGCAGCAATTCTGCATTCAGCCTCCTCTTCCATGCACAGCACAGGCTGACACTCTTCCTTGCTATTGACCAGGTATCAGACTTGAGTGTGCTGTTCCTACAATAGTGACATCTATTACCTTCTGTTGAGGGTCTTTATAACCAACTTATTCAAGTTCCTTCCATACTCCAGAGTTCAAATCTGGCCTCTCTCCCCAGTGTTTTCTCTTACTCAACTAAGTGCACCTTGTCTCAAGGTGATGGAAGCAAAGATTCTCAGTGTCAGAAGTGTTCGTGTACCAGCCTGTGGCCATGACAGTCTCTCCTTTGATGCAGAAACAGTTCCAGGCTTTGCTCTCACTCTCCTTTATACACTTAGTGGTTCTGTTCTCAGCTACCCACAGTCACTGCACACAGGCCTCTACCCACCTCCTGGACCCCAGTTTGCCCAGCTCTTCTCAGAGCACTCACTTGATGTGGTCCTCCTAAGGACTCTGGCTTCCTTTCATCTCCCTTGATGTTGAAATATACAGTCCTTCAGGGAATTCCATACCCCTGAGTGCCTGTGTGTTAGGATGGGGATCAACTAGAGAGAGACCTCAAAGGCTTTCTGGAAGGGAGGGTTGCCTGAATAACTCTCAAACATTCTTTGGTAAGTAGTCACTCGACATTGTCTCTTTATAAAAACAAAGCAAAACAAATCAAACCAAAAATAAACCTCACTACTTTTCCAAGTACCCCCATTTCTTCTCTTTCTGAATTAATAGAAAACTTACAGTGTGTTCCATATAACTGAGCACCTACATGTGTGACACCTGGTCCATTGCTTCTCTGTTTCTTGGTTTTTCTTGCCTTTTTGCAAAGTTCTTAGTACGAGAAAACAGCAAATGCTCTCAGGAAATGCCTGCTAATTGTGGGGCCAGGGTCAAGTCATCTTATTAGGTTAGACTTTGTTGGCCAAATACATTAAAAATAAGGTTTTGATGATAAAAGCAACAGCTTAGAAAGACAATGTTTGAAGTTATACTTAAAGAAAAGACAGACAACTAATTCAATGAACTATACAATTTACTATTTGCACAAATAACATATAATTAAGATTCTAATTACTACCTGGAACATTGTTGATGTACGAAACAAAGCCATGTGTTACCACGTATAAGAATCACCATCTCTTATCTTCATCTGCTGCATCTTATTTTTCGCTATTAATTCATAATTCATATACTAAAAGCTAAGGAATCAGCTTAAACCACTAGGCAGTCAATATTGTCATTCTCCTAAAGATAAGAGAGCCTAGCATACAACCCTGTGTCTCTAACCTCAGTAATTAGCTTTGGCATGAACAATGTGTCAGATTGGGTCGCAGTGTCACCCGCTATTACCACGCACGCTCGTGAATGCTGTACTTACCATTTTCTCATTGTCTGACCAGTCAGAAGGAAAAGCAGCCGCCTTGACCGTGTATTCAAGCCGAGCGACATCAAAGAGGTTTGTCTCAGGTTTCTCATTATTCAGGATTGGTTCCAAGTACTTCCAGAACACTTTAAGTTCTTTTACAGCATCCTTTTTCTTCAAGTTTTCAGCTTCTATATCTAATAATAACATCATTGTTATACTACAAAGTAAGAGTGCTAAATTTCTTTCCAATTTAAGTGAATGTGGTGAGTTCTACGCATTGCAAGATGTCTGAATAGTACTAGAAAATGCAAATGAAGAAATTAACTTTTGAGAAGTTTTGGAACCTGGATACAGTTATGAAATCAGATGATTTTATTTCTGAGATTGATATGAACTTATCCTAATTCTTCATTTTATACTTGAGGCCCAGAAAGATTTTAACAAGAACACTCCTTTTAAGAGCTAAATACTTTCAAGATTTCCATTACTTTTAGTTTGTATCTATACAGGATCAATTTTTCTACCAAATCACTTCTTGATCCTCTCGGAGTCTATTACCCCGGGTACTAGGGTAATAGGATCATAACTGGTGAGAAATGTAATTCATCTAGTTCTCCTCCTCCAATGGCTAAAAACCGATCAGATTATGATTCATGGTTCAGTTAGCTATTGGTCATATTACAATAGCAAGAGGCTTCTCTGGGCATTTGGACTCTGAGTGTCAATGAGAGTTCCAGAAAGTTACACTTGAAAATTTGCTTAAATATTTATGTTTATCGCATCTATAACTAAATGGTAGTTTCTACTACTAAGATCATATTATTCACTTATAAAACATATTTTTCAATTATTTTACTTTTATGTATTAAATGTTTTTAATAGACAAATTATGTTTGCAGTGTATACATTTTCACACTGGCTTCAATAATCAACTATTGTATGTTATAACTATCCTTTGAGTTAGGAGTAGCCTAGGTTTGAGTCTCAGCTCTTTTACTTAAGAGCTGCCTCTAAACTGAGAGTGCTTTTTGGTAAAATGGAAATAATAATGGAAACATACTTCCTAGGTTTGTCATGAACATTACATGAACCAATGTACTTAAAATCCTTAGCACTGAGCCTAGTCCCAAGATGTGCCCAATATTTGGTAGTTATTATTATTATCAGGGGTAGCTATTTCTAATTTTGAATATCAATTAAAAAAATATAGTGTTGTAAAAATTAGGATGTGTCTAGTAAGTTACAAAGCACTCTGCAAATTATATTATAAACGATTAACAATAAAAGCAAGAGCGTATGGCAGAAAAAGCTTGGGTTTCTGGTAACACAAGCTTATACCAAATCCCAACTCTATTTCTGAAAGTATAGTGTGGTTTTTAGCTCCCTTTCCACAGAGTTAGTCAATCACAATTTCCTTACGTGAAATCATGAAACGCCTGACATTGAAACTGGTTGAATGGGAGCATGATTGGGATTCATCCTACAACTTCCTTGTGTAAGGCCAAGAATATAAAGCGCCCTCTCTGACTTATCACAATAAGCCGTAGCAAAGCAGGGCAATACAAGTCTATGACCTCCCTCGGACCATCTGGTGACTTCTGTAAGAACAGATTATCAATAGCGATCCACCCAGGCCACAGTCTAGATAAAAGTTGTTGATCTAATGTTCTGAGAAAAGCTGTTGGATAGCCAAGTCTTCTGAACTGTGGTCTATGTTTTCTGTGACTACACAGGAATATAAACAGAGTATGATTTTAATTCGCAAAATTTATAACACTTGGCTAGTGTTGGCAAGTAGAATGAATAGCAAATCAAAGTCATGAAAGGATTAAACAATGTGTATGTTGTGCCACTATGTTTTGAACAGCGAACTCTATTTGCACTGTAAGGACAACAGGTAATATTGAAGGATTAGGTGAGCTGTGCAGCGGACTGCATACCTTCTGGCTGAAGAAGAACTTCCTGCTGCTGGCTAAGTGCTGCCAGGTGCGTCTGCAGAGGCTCATAATGCTCTGCAGATATTTTAATCACGCTGGTTACAGGAATGCCAAGTTCAGTCATAATTGCTAATAGCTGAGGATTTTTGAAGCCCACAACTATAATGTAATGTTCGGCACCATCATCTGGCTCATCATCTGCTCAAAATACCATAAAGGAGAGAAGCCATCTTTGTAAAACAGAACAGGTTGCACTCATCCAGGGCAATAGCTGTATAAATTATACATGCATTTACAATCCCACCGGCTTGCCAAAAATGATCCAGTTGGTTGGAATGCCTTCATGTTGACTGTTTTTCATTATTGCTTTTCCAGTAAGAAGACTGTGACCATTTTACAAAATGTTAAATCACTTTTGCAAATGAGACATAGGCATAATAGCAGGACAAATATATATGGGGCCTGTGGTCATGGAAAACGAGTGTTTGCATTTTTGCCAGAATTTAGCCTGCAACTGTTTTTGGTTCTAATCCCTCTTGAGCAACTAAGTAAAGCATCTGGCTTTACTTCTGAATTACGAGTAGCTGCAGCTTTGAGGTATTTTATAAGTAGAAGTGTTTACAGGAGAGGGAAATATTGAATATGAACAAAGTATTGTGTGCCTTTATGTCAGTAGGTATGAATGTGAGTAGAGGTCATGTGGCAACTATGTATTCACTGCATTAAATTTTAAAAATGCACATTGTGCACTTACCTAAAAATACTCTCCTCTATTTTCCTCTGGTTCTATTGTTTTATTAGTATTAAAACATGAGTTTACTTTGGAATGTGTTATTCTGAGGGTTGAGGATAATTGTCATTTTAATATTGATAGTTCATAGTACATGAAAACATTACATTTCATAAAAGACCATTAAGATCAATTTACAAATAGTGGAATAGAGGTAAAACTTTGTTTTTCCAGATTAATATAAGGATATATATGATTAGGTTACATTACCTATACTAGGCAAAGTCCAAGTTGTAGTCGAGCCCTTCAGTCCAGAAGCACAACTTTTAACTTTTAGGTAATAATCTTTCTTCTATCAACTAAACAAATTAATGCTGATATTACCCATGGAATCCATAATAACATTGCTCCTAAGTGTCATGGATATTTTAGAGCAGAGATATATGCAGGGGATCAGCTGGTAAAGGATGTGAAAACCTACTGCTCTGTTACTCAAAATTGTAATATAGATTATAGAAGATCTCTTCTTCTGGGTTCAAAGGAAGGCAGCAAATGAATTACTTATAGCTGCCTCATGTGAATCATTTTTGAATACAAGAAAATTCTAACTTGTAATCCTAGCACTCTGTGAGGTCAAGGCAGGTGGATTGCTTGAGCTCAGGAGTTCAAGACCAGCCTGAGCAAGAGTGAGACCGTGTCTCTATTAAAAATTGAAAAACTAGCTGGCTGTTGTGGCAGGCACCCATAGTCCCAGGTACTAGGGAGGCTAAGGCAAGAGGATTGCTCAAGTCTAAGAGTTTGAGGTTGCTGTGAACTATGATGCCACAGCACTCTACCCAGGGCAACAGAGTAAGACTCTGTCTCAAAAAAAAAAAAAAAATACTCTTATTCAATCAGCAATCACAGTCTTTGTTATTTACTCAAATAAATTGAAAATGTATGTCCACACACAATCTGCACACAGATTTTATAGCAGCTTTAAACATAATTGCCAAAGTTGGAAGTCACCAAGATGTCCTTTGCTAAGAAAATGGATAAATAAACTTTGGCTCATCTGGACAATGCAACATTATATTATGGAAAATCATATGGGGGAGATTCTGGTCTGGCATGCAAAGTGCTTAAAAGTCACTACTCCATTCTAACAAGAAACAAAAAACTGAACAAACCAAAAAAATCAACACTGCTTCTTAGATCCATCAGAGAAATGAGGTCTCAGGACAAACTATTGTCTCCAAAGCTGAAAGACAGACAAGAAAATACAGAGAATCACCACTTACCAGAACAGAAAACCACAGGAAGAAACCTCTGTGGGAATCACTGCCAGGTGAGGAAAACTGAAGCATAATTCACAAGTTTCCAGAGGCTCTGTATGGAAAGGCTCAAGTATGAAAAGTCAAAAACTCCAGGAGGACCCTCACGCTTTGTAAGTTTTAAACTCCAGAAACTCTCTCAGATTCTTACTATGAATATCACATTAAAATCCCCTTATTCAGGCGGCACCTGTGGCTCAGCGAGTAGGGTGCCGGCCCCATATACCGAGGGCTGCGGGTTCAAACCCGGCCCCGGCCAAACTGCATCAAAAATTAACCGGGTGCTGTGGCTGGCACCTGTAGTCCCAGCTACCTGGGAGGCTGAGGCAAGAGAATCGCCTAAGCCCAAGAGGTGGAGGTTGCTGTGAGCTGTGACTCCACAGCACTCTACGGAGGGTGATAGAGTGAGACTCTGTCTCTACAAAAAAAAAACGAAAAAACCCTTATTCTTCCATAGGAGGAGGAAGAAAGTAACCCTTTTGAATAATGCCATAGCAGTCTGTCCTTAACAGAGCCTGGCCTCAGAAGAAACAGTTTTTCCAGAGTCTAAACTATTTGTATTTTATCAGAGCACAACTGTCTAGGTGATGGGAAATCCCCAACTTCAGCTACCTCTAGCCATTCTGCCCCACTTAAAAGGGTGAGGAAGACAAAAGAAAATGTGAGAAACACTGACCAAGTTCACATTGCAGGCTCCATCAAAGACTGAGACCTGATCTCCAATCTCAGGACTTTCCTATTACCCTCACTTCACGAAGGCCTATTTTACCCAGTATATTGTCTACTTTTCAGTAAAAAGTTACAAGCAAACTGAAAGGCAAAAGACACAGTGTGAAGAAACTAAGCAAGTACCAGGACGAGAGAGTCAGATACACCAGGAATGTAGGAATTATCAGACCAGGAACTTGGAAAATCTCTGCCTGATATGCCAAGGGTTTTTAATAGAAAAGAGAGAACATGTAGTAACAGATAGGCAAGGTAGGCAGGGTGTAGCCGACACCTGTGCAGGAGGCAGCCGAAAAGAAGTTCCTTGGCATTAAGGGATTGGGGGAGGGTTTAACATCATTGGCTCTCGTTAGTGAGACGCACGAGAGCATGAAAGTATGTACCTCATTGGTTAGCAGTCTGCACACCTGTGGGGTAGGCGGCCACGGGGTTACTTGGGGAGAAGTTAGCCAGGGCGCCTCCTTTGGCTCCACTTCTTGCTGGGAGGATGACTGATCGGAGCTCCTCTACTAAGGCCACTGCCGAGATGCTCACTCTTAGCAATATTGGCCATGACTTCTAAGGGGCTTTGGCACCTGAGACCTGAACGAGACCTACCCCATGGAAGCTGGCACAGCGGCCCTGGTCTGCTGGGGCGGAGACCTAGTCCAGGCTCCAAGGCCCTGGGTCAGGGCCGGAGATACAGCATCACAGGCCACGACACAGGAAGCTGGAAATTCTAAGAAAGAATAAATAAGAAATGCTGGAAATTGAAAACACTGTAACAGAAATGAACAATGCCTTTAATGGGCTCCTTAGTGGAGTGGATACTGTTTAGGAAAGAGTTTCTGAGACTGAGGCTGTGACAACAGAAACTTTCAAAACTAAAAAGCAAAGACTAAAAATCGATCAAGCTCAGCCCCCAAAATATCCAAGAAAAGGTATGTACACAGATGCTCCATGACTTCCAAAGGGGTTACGGCCAAATAAGTTGAAAATACACCTTTGACTTTCAATGTTTTCAATTTATAATGAGTATGGAAGTGTGTAACTTCCATAGTCACTAAGTCAAAGAGAGTACAGAATGCGTATTTCTTTTGCACCATCATAAAGTTGAAAGATCCTAAGTGGAACCATCCTTATTCAGGGATTGGCCTGTCTGGCAAGTGTAACGGGTGTAACCAGAAGAAAAAAGAGAGAAACATGAGAAATAGCTGAAGCAATGATGACCAAGGATTTCTCCACAGACCCCAAACCACAGAGCCAGAAACCTCAGAAAACAGCGGGATAAACGCTCACAAACAAAGCAGAAAACACTGCACCCAGCATATAGCACTCCACTATGCATATCACACTTAGAAAATAAAGGAAAGAGAAAAGACTTGAAAGAAGCTGAAGAAAAAACACCTAACATACAGAGAAACAAACATAAGAATTACATCTGACTCTTCTTCAGAAACCATACCAGCAAAAAGAGAGTAGTGTGAAATATTTAAAGTGTTAAGGGAAAAAAAGAAATGTCAACCTAGAATTCTGTGCTTGGTGAAGTGATTCTTCACAAGTGAAGGAGAACAAATTATCAGGCGAACAAAATTCAAAGAATTTCTTAGCAGCAGATTTGCCTTGCAAGAAATGAAGTTTTTCTGCAAGAAAAAGGATATAGGTCAGAAAGAAAGAACATTGAAGAAGGAATAAGTGAAGGTAAAATTAAAACTTTTATTTTTCTTATTCTTTATTAACGTAATAAACAACAGTTTGTGCTAAATAATAGCAATGATGTGTTTGATTGTATATTGTAGGAGACCAGGCACCATAACTGTGGAAGCGGCCACCAGCTCTTGAGAAAAGTGCTGGGAGTGAGACAATCTCCTAGCCAGCGTGGAGACGTTTGGCTGCCCAGAGACAAGCCCTCAAGCAGCTGCATGCGATAATGAGATAAGATCGCTAGTTCGTTAGCAAGCAGGTGTTATACATTGGACATTTGTGTGCAGTTCCAGTACGTGGGCCCCACACACCAGTTGTATAATGCTTCAATAAAAGGCAGAGGTTAGGGGCAGTGCCTGTGGCTCAAGGAGTAGGGCACCAGCCCCCCATACCATAGGTGGCAGGTTCAAGCCTGACCTAGGTAAAAAAACTGCAAAAAAAGGCAGAGGTTACTCAGGGCTCTCCCTGGAGATATGGGAAGTCCCCCTCTTGCAGGCATTTGTGCCCCCAATCTGTGTTCCCAGCTGTTTTTATTCACATGGCAATGAGGTGCTCATAGTGAGCACCAACAATATATACTCGTGTATATATACATGCCGATGTTTACTTATACGTAAGTGAAATGAATAAGCAGATAATGATACAAGCAATGTGAAGGATAAGTTAGAAATATTTTGTTATATAAGGTACTTGTACTACTTGTAAAGTGGTATAGTGCTTTTTCAAAACAAACTTGATTTACTTGTAAATGTGTATTGCAAATTCTAGGGAAACCATGGAAAAGAAAAAATTAAAAGAAGGAAAATATACTAAGAAAGGAAAAATGTAATTGTGTAAAATTCTCAGTGAAAACCACAATAGCCTAGGCATGGAGGAGGCTATACCCTGTTGGTTTGTATAATTTACGATGTTTGCACAATGGCCAAATCACCTGAAGATGCATTTCTCAGCATATATCCCCTTCATTATGCAATGTGTGATTTATATGACATTCTGTAAAAGGGAATGGAAAATGGTAAAAAAGGTCAGTGGTTCTCAGAAGTGGGAGTAAAAGGAGGTGATGAATGGGAAGAACATATCGGATTTTCAGAGTAGTAAAAATACTCTGAATGAAGACAGGTCACTATATATTTGTCCCAACTATGTCTGTCTCCCTAGTGATTTAATACTTAATACTATAGATTGGGTGGATTATAACAACAGAAATTGATTTTCCACAATTCTGGAGACTGGGAAGTTCAAGAGCAAGGCATGGGCAGACTTTATGTCTGCTGAGGGCTCAGTGGATTTCAAAGGTGGCACTTTCTTGCTGTAGCGTCACAGGCAGAGAGGACAAACAAGCTCTCTCGGTGCTCTTGTATAAGGCTGCTAATTGTATTCATGGGAACTGAGACCCATGACCTAAACACCTACTAGGATCCAATCTCCCAACACCACTCAGAATTAAGCTTCAAGATAAGACTCTGGGGTATAGAAACATCCAGACTACAGTGACCATAGAATGTACAACACCAAGAATGAATCCCAATGTAAACTGTACACTTTGGGTGATAATGGTCTGTCAACGTGTGTTCATTAGCTATAACAGGTGCACTACTCTGCAGAGAGATGTGGGCAGTTGGGGAGGGCAGAGGAACGAGGGAACTCTCAGAATTCTTCTTGTATCTTAGGAAAAAGGGAAAGGGAATGATATCACTATAGTGACAAAGTCTCACTATGTTGCCCTCGGTCACAGTTCACAGCAACCTCCAACTCTTGGGCTCAAGTGATTCTCTTTTCCTCAGCCTCCCAAGTAGCTGGGATACAGGTGCCTGCCACAATGCCCAACTATTTTTTCATTGCAGTGTCATTGTTGTTTCACTGGCTCAGGCCAGGCTCGAATCCACCAGCCTCGGTGCATGTGGCTGGCGCTGTAACCACTGTGTTCGAACCACCAAGCCAACATCATTATATTTTTAAGTCTCTACAATAATTTGTAGTCAAGGTTGCAAATTATTCTGTTTTAAAAGAATATGTCTAAAATGGAATGATATCCTGAAAGAAATCAACAAAGTCAGCAAGGAAGAAGCACTCTGGGGGAACTGACACAAGTCAGAGTTTTAATTCAGTAGAAGTGAAGTAAAACTTGGTGGAATGTGAAGAAAAGAGGTTGACAGATTGTAGAGTTATTTAGGATAATCAAGAGATCTTGGTAATTTGCTAAATATGTGAAGACAAAGGATTCAAGAATGCTACTCAGTTTTCTGGCTTGAGCAACTAAATCTATGAGTGTAAGCAATAGGTGAGCAGCCCTGATACTGTGGGGAGGTAGCTTGTCGATTTGCTGAACATAAACAGTCACACAAATTCCTTCTCTTGTGATGCTGGTACAAGACACAAACAGGACCGTCTGTAACTAAGACAGAGCACGAACAAGGGAAGAACACCATGCGAACCACAATAATGACCAAACACTTCTTTTTTCTCTTTTAGCAAACATAAGTGACAGCTGCATCTTTCCCAACTATGGCTTTAGCCCTACTCTTTCCTTCTGCTCTTAGATAATAAATGTTAAGATATTCAAGTTTAAAACTGCCCCTCATGAATACACTCAATTCAGAACCAATCT
>CAUYRH010038018.1:0-19073 GCA_963574655.1 Perodicticus potto | reverse complement strand
GACTTCAGGGACTGACCTTCACATTTTCAATGTCAATAGAAGATGGGTTATGGAAAAGCTGTATGTCCTGTTCATGGAGATGAAGCTCTTTAAATCTAAATTGGAACTCCTTTTGCAACTTTTCCAGTGAATCCACACATGCTTTGTTTGGGAATGCAACCAGTGGTTTTTCTGTTAACAGATTTTGCAGGCCGGGATTGGTAGGCTGCTAAACAGGACAGGCAGCAGAGGCAAAAACACCTGGTGGGCCGGATAAATGTCCTTGGCAGGCTGCATCTGGTCCGCGGGCCATAGTTTGAGGACCCCTGCTCTAAAGGAATACCTGAGGCTGAGTGATTCATAAAGAAAAGAAGCTTATTTGGCTCTCGGTTCTGTGGGCTGTACAAGAAGAATGGTTCCAGCATCTGCTCTGGTGAGGGCCTCAGGCCTTCCACTCACAGCAGAAGGGGATATGTGTCCAGATCGTGGCAAGAGAGGAAACAAGAGGTAAATGAGAGGGAGGTGCCAGACTCTTTTTAATGACCAGTTCTTGAGAGTACTAATAGAGCAAGAACTCATCACCTTGTTACAAGGACAGGACCAAACCATTCATGAGGGATCTGTTGCCATGACCCAAACACTTCCCATTGAGCTCCATCTCCAACATTCGGAATCAAATTCCAACACAAAGTTTGGAGCAAATATCCAACCATAGCAAGGATCTTTGCAATGCTGTTCCTCCTACTGAGAAAGATTTCCCCCTTCTCTCTTCCATATGTGATAATCACAGTGTTATCAATTTCCTTATAGTGTGACAGCCCTGCTCAAAATCCTGCAAAGGCTTCTCTTTATCTCTGGAAAAAGCACAAGCACAATAGATAGGCATTTGGCCAGACCAGCTGTTTTACTGTGCTCTTTTCATCCCACCTTCTCCAAGTTCTAGTAAATTCTTACCCTTGTGACACTCCTCCTTTCTTACTATGTACCTTTCTACAGAATGTGCCCCTCTACAACGGCATCTAGCCAAGGGGCAAATGGAGACCGAAGGGCACTTGGCCTCCACAAACCAGGCCGCGCACCCATGGTGGCATCCTTCCAAGAAGGTGCCTTTTTGTCATTCACACAAAGGCACAGACGGGTCTGGTGGAGGGGCCCTTAATGTGACCACTTCATCTGATGAAGGGCAGTCACCGCCCTGGCTGCCCCTTAACCGCCAGTGGTTCCTAAAGTCAGTTTCTGGTCCACACACATCACAATCCCTTGGGTCAACTTACATCAAGAGATCCCTGGACCCTCTTGTTTAAAATCTCTGAAGGAAGAGAGATTGGCTCATGCCTGTAATCCTAGCACTCTGAGAGGCCAAGGCAGGAGGATCCCTTGAGCTCAGGAGTTTGAGGAAGCTGTTGTTGTGAGCTATGATGCCATGATATACAACCAAGGGCTACACAGTGAGACTCTGTCTAAAAAAAAAAAATTCTGAGGGAGCTCAGGACCATGAGTAAGACCAGGAATTTGTGTTCTGAGCACCTCCCTTTGGGTACACGATCAGATCTGGGGATGCAACTGTGTCAATCATTTCCTTCTCAGGTTTTTGGACATATCAGATTTGCCTTCCTGTCGAAAGCACAGCTCCTGGAGAGTGAATATTTCATCATATAGTCTTATAGCCACGGAGCATCTGACAGAAACAGGGTGTCAAGGAATACATGAACTGTAGGGGGCCTAATTCCTCAACAGGGAGACTTTACTGAACACATAGACATCCATTTCATAAATACCATTTGAGCACATACCATGGGCTGACAATGTGCCAAGGACTGAGGAGCCCTAACTCTTCCCACATGGTCTCTACAGTCTAGGGCCCTCAGGCAAATAAATGTGCAATTACACAGAGTGTGGCAGCGGAGAAAGGAGAGAAGTGATGAGCTAACAGAGCTAAAACACCAGTCACTTACTCAGACTTGGGAGGCCAGGATGCTCAGAGGAGGCATTCTAGGGGAACCTGGAGGGAAAGGATAAAAATTATCACATGGGCAAAAGAAATATGAGCAACAGTCTAGAAGTCATTTGTCCAGAGAGGCTGGAGAGTAGGTTGCAAAGAGAAGGTAAAGGTGGAGAGATAAACTGAAGCCTGTTCAGGAAAGATCTTGTATGCCATGGTAGGGAGGATGGGCTTGGCCTAGAGATTAGATGAAAATGCCTCTCCAACAAAGCAGACTTTAATGTAGGGGCCAATTGAGAAGGACAGTCCTACAGCTTGAAGGTCTCTGGCTCATCCCCTCAGGATCTAAGAACACTGCTCTCTCAGGAGGACTTCTACCCTGGCTATTGCCGCTCTCCACTGTACCAGTCATGTTCCTTCCATCCATCGATCCTGGTGGTAGGTTAGGGGGTAGAATATTAGTGTATGGTCCTGGTTATGCAACATTGTCCCTTGCATGGAGTAAGGAAGATATATTGCAGATTCAAATGTATTGTTCAATCTGGGAATTGGAAGTGCTAAGGAATGCAATCTTGGCACGGAATCAAGAATACAGAAAAGCAAGTGCTGAAACAATTGGGAAAATTTAGATTAGTCTCTGCATTAGCAGATATTACTGACTCAGTGTTAAATATTATGGTTATGTAGGAGAGTATCCTTGTTCTTACAATGTAGTTGCTGAAGTATTTAGTACTAAATTGTCATGATATCTGCAACTATATATATACACACACACACACACACACACACCATGTATATATATACACACACACACACACACACGCATACACATACTACGTATAAAGTAAGTGGGTATTTATACAAAAGCAAATATGTCAAAATGTTCACAATTGGTGAACAAAGATAGATGAGGGCTTAATAGATGTTTGTTGAGCAAGCAATTCTTTAAACTTTTCTGTAGGTCTGATATTTTTTTAAATAATAAGTTAGGGGAAGAAGAGTAAAAAAGACTGTCAGGTATCTGGAACAATTCAGTTCTCAGGCCTCAATTTTCTCATCCATTTCTCTGAGGTGATTGCAGTACAAGACCTTCAACCCATTTTAATGACAGCAGGCTCACTCACTTCAGCATTTTGGAGCATCCAGAGTATATAAGATCTTGGAATTCTGCAACTTCAAAAATACCATTCCTTTTCTTCTTCAAAATCAAAATAAACATGCTAAAAGACTAAGAAATTTTTTTGCACATTCTTCAAAATTCTGTTACTTTCCTGTGTTGGAAAATGATTTACACAAACAACCTGGTCAGCATTATATTTGAAAACACCACACACAACACACAAAAAATGTATAATTCTTTACATTTACCTTTCTTGGGATTTCGGTTTTAAACTACCAACTGAATTCTCAATTCTGACACTCATAATGTTTGCTGCCTTAAATAATTCATAACACAGCTCTATAATCTGTTCTCACTATCTTCTTCACTCCAGAGATTTATAAAATGTCTTTTCAGATGATTGCATGTGGACTTAAGATATATATCCAGGGTGTCTTTTGAGAAAAGAGGAGGAAAATGATTTATGACCAGTGAATGTAATAAATGACACACAGCCATAGTTAAAGAAGGAAAACTGTATGTTTGGACAAACAATTTACTCTGAGATTCAACAACTGGCATTTGAGGTATGTATACTCTTTAGGGAAGTGATTTTTTCAGGAAAATCCAGTCTGACTTCATGTCTTCCAATCTACTTGTCTTCTACCATTTATTTGTTCTGTGAGCATGTTTGGCAATATTCCTAAAGAAATAGAGAATGACCTCTTCTTTTAACGAGATTTTAAGACACACAACTCACTCTTGATTTTGTGTATTGGATAGAAACCATTGTATGTGTCCATGCAAGGAACTAGATCAAATGTTCTTCAAGGCTCGGCACCTGTGGCTCAACGGGCTAAGGCGCCAGCCACGTACACCTGAGCTGGTGGGTTCGAATCCAGCCCGGGCCCACCAAACAACAATGATGGCTGCAACCAAAAAATGGCCGGGCGTTGTGGCGGGCGCCTGCGGTCTCAGCTACTTGGGAGGCTGAGGCAGGAGACTCGCTTGAGCCCAGGAATTGGAGGTTGCTGTGAGCGGTAATGCCACAGCACTCTATCCAGGGTGACAGCTTGAGGCTCTGTCTCAAAAAAAAAAAAAAAAAAAAAAAGTTCTTCAAACTTTTTAACCTTGACCCAGAAAAAGAAATACATTTCCAAAGAAACCCAGTATATACACACATCTATAAAACTGAAACAAAAACTTCAAGAAATTATCTAGCTTAGTACTTGCTTTCTGATATTTTCTTTTTTACTCCACTTTATTTTTTTTAATTGATGTTTGAGACTCGTTTAATCAATTTTAAAACATATTGGGTCCTGACCGTGGAGCTGAGAAATCTCCATTTCAGGAAATATAATAGAAGACTACCTTTTCAGAAGCACTTCTCTGATAGTAAAAGAAAACACGGAAATAGAAAGGAATAGAACAATTGTTTTGTTCCCTAGAGGTTTGGACGATTCAACAGAGAAAATAGCTACCACTGTGCATTTTGCCTGGCACATAGCAGGCATGTGACAAATGCTGATTAACAGTCAAGGTCTGCAGCAACAGCACTTCCGACTTGATGTTCACAGCACAGATCCCAAGAGTCTGCTGCCCCTTCCTGCCTTGCTTCTTAGCCCCTCGTGTGTATCGGCACGGCAGAAGTTTTGTGCTAGTGCTATTTTGTTACTCTTCGCACAATAAGGATTCTAGAACCGAGATTTACAATATGAAAAGGATCGGTTTGTTTATCCGGCAATAGACAACGTGTTGCTTTGCTTTTCAAGAGGAAGAAGGAATTATTATCCCCTAATCCAACTGAATTCTGCATTGGCGCATCGGAAATTAGCTTCTAGCCAGTAACGCGAATGCGCTGCCTTGTCGCCCTTCCTTCTAGATGCCGATGGGGAATAGCAGCCCAAGATCAGCCTTCACTGGATGTGGCATTTGGGCCCTTAAACCTCCTACTTTTGATATCCTGGGAAGACAGTTATGAGACCCTGAACTAGTCAAAATGGTAACAAAGACTCATGCCAATCTGCACCCTGCCGTGGTGTCAGTCTGCCTCACAGAACCCTTGGACTCCTGGGTTCAAGTGTTCTCATCTTCCTGCTTCAGCCTTCTGAGCAACCGGGCTTACCGGCTCCTGCCACAATGTTCTGTGAATTTTTTCTGTTTTTAGTAGAGCAGGGTCTCACTCTTGCTCAGGCTGGTCTCAAACTCCTGAGCTCAAGGAAACATCCCGCCGTGGCATCCCAGAGTGTGGCATCCCAGGATTATAGGTGCGAGCCACTGGGCCCGCCTTTTTTTCTTAATGCAGGCATTTATCAATCACTATAAACTTTCCTCTTAGCATTGCTTTTTCTGCATCCCATAAGTTTTGGCACACTTATGTTGTGTTCCATTTTTATTTATCTAAAAATACTTTTTTTTTTTGAGACAGAGTTGCACTCTATTGCCAGGTTAGGGTGTTGTGGCATCAGCCTGGCTCATAATAACCTCAAACTGTTGGGTTCGAGTGATCCTCCGGCCTCAGCTTCCCTAATAGCTAGGACACAGATGTCCGCCACAATTCCCAGACATTTTTTCTATTTGTTAGTAGAAATAAGGTCTCACTCTTGCTCAGAATGGTCTTCTGAGCTCAAGGGTCCTCCTGCATTGGCCTCCCAGTGCGCTAGGATTAGAGGCATGAACTACCGCACCCAGCTTATCTGAAGACACTTTTTGATTTCTCTTTTATTTCTTCCTTGACCCATTGGTTATTTAAGAGTTTGTTGTTTAATTTGACATATTTGTGGACTTTCTGAAATTCTTCCTGTTACTAGTTTCATATCATTTTGATCAGAAAAAATACTTGAGATAATTTTAATCTTCTTAAATTTAAGATTGGTTTTGTGGCCCCGCATATGATCTATCCTGGAGTATGTACCATGCACACTTGGGAATAATGTACATTCACTGCTGTTCAGTGAAATGCTCTGAATATGTTTGTTAGGTTCATTTGTCTATAGTTTTATTCAAATTTGCTGTTTCACAATCAATTTTCTGTCTGGATTATCTGTCAGTTATCAAAAGTGGGGTCTTGAAGTCCCTTACTAGTACTGTATTGCTGTTTCTCTTTTATTTCTGTTAATATTCGGTTCACATATTTATGTGCTCTAATGTTGGGTAGATATATATTTACAATTGTTACATTGTGTAATAACAGGGATGTGTCCTGAGAAATGCATCATTAGGTGATTTTGTCATTGCATGAACATCATAGAGCTTACTTACTTTTATAAATACTGACAGCTATTTCTGGGCATTCTCTCCTCTCCTACTTTTCCTTTTGCCTATTACTCTACCATTATTACAAAGTTGGGAAAAGTTAGCATGAAGCCATGAGGGAGGAAACGAATGTCCACTTTTTTACTGTCAGTGTCCTAGGCGTGTAGTAGCCGTACCATCTAGGTTTGTGTAAGTACACTTTATTATGTGTGCACAGTAATGAAATCGCCCAATGATGCGTTTCTCAGAGCATATCCCTGTTGTTAAACAATGCATGACTGTATGTCAAAAGTACTGTTCCAAATTAGCGGAAAAACAATCATTTAATTTAAGATTGGTTATGAAATAATTGGTCTGCAGGAAAGTAAAGTTGGGCTCCCACTTCACACTATATACAAAAAAAATGTTTAATATATATATATATATATATATATATATATGAAGAAAAACTATAGAAAAATTTTAAGACAATATATGAGGTCTGACAGTTAAATTTGAGAACTCATCCTAGGAAAAGTGTTACATACCTTATTACTAACACTCATCACAATACCCTTCAAAGCACTCTTCTTGGGAAGCTGTATACCAATACCAGCATCTAATCCACTTTTCAAAGTAATTTTGGAACTCTTTCTGGAATGATCATCAGAGCTGTCATCGTATGGCGCACAATAACATGCAACAACAGTAACGAATGCCACTTACCAACACCCAACCAAGTGTTGACATGAGCACAGCTAAGAGACGCTGATATGCCAAGGCTATAAAGCCTCACCAAGTTGTTTGCACAGGGCTGCCTTTGTAATTGCAAACTTAATTGCCAGACCTCATATGTGTAAGAAAGAGTTTAGAGAGACATTTTTAACCAAGATAGGAAACTAGAGGCAATACTTAACAAAAAGTATTCTCTTCCATATATTGCTGGGTGGAGTAAGCTTATTATATTATATGTGAAGTGGCATAATATCACTTGAACGTAGACTGGGATAAGTTTAAAATGTACATTACAAAACTACAGCTAAATTAACAACACAAAGGGTTATAGCTAAGAAGCCAATAGAGGAGATAAGTCATACTTAATCCAAAAGAAGAAGATTAAGGGTAAAATGAGAAGTGAAAACAAACAGAAACCCAACCAGATTAACAATTACTTTAAATGCAAATGATCTAAACACTCAAAAGGCCATGACTGTCGGACTGGTTGAAAAGTAAGATCCAACTGTCTCTACTTTTAAATTTTCATTAGTAGCCTTCCTGGTTAGGGTAATAACAATTTTTGAAAGTGCTTCAATAAAAAAGTTCCCCATTGGGTGGCGCCAATGGCTCAGTGAGTAGGCCGCCGGCCCCATATACAGAAGGTGGCGAGTTCAAACCCGGCCCCTGCCCAACTGCAATAAAAAAAAAATAGCCGGGCGTTGTGGTGGGCGCCTGTGGTCCCAACCACTTGGGAGGCTGAGGCAAGAGAATCGCCTAAGCCCAGGAGTTGGAGGTTGCTGTGAGCTGTGATGCCACGCGGCACTCTACCAAGAGCAACAAAGTAAGACTGTCTCTACAAAAAAAAAAAAAAAAGTTCCCATTTATTGGAAAAAAATTTTGATTATTTTATTTTCCAATACTTATATTTTCTCAGGTTTTTGACCATAATGACTATTGATAAGAAAGACATGAATTATAATCTCTCAGAATAATTTTATTTTACCAAATTCTTGCATATTTAATTGCTCTTGGCTTTATATATTTAACACAATGCTGTTCAGCAATGATGATTATTATACATTTTCTTTGTACACAGTGACTTTCATCATTAGATAATATTCTTCTTTATCCTATTTCATGCTTGCAACCTTACATTCCATTTTGTCTGATATTAGTTGCATTCCTGGTTTCTTTTTCTTTGCATTTTGTCTAGTATTATTTGTCCATCTCTTTATTTTAAATCTTTGTCACTTTAAGAGTGATATATTAATATCTGAGCTTTAGTTTTTTATTGTACCAGGAAGTTTCTGTCTTTTAATGGGTAGAATTATCCTGTTCATATATAGTAAAATAACTGGTGTACTTCTTTTCATCAATTCCATTTTTACATTTATCATTTACTTTCATGGTTTTTGTTGATGTAATAAATCCCTATTTAGTTCTCTTTTTTCCTTGTTAATTTGAAAATTTTACCCTATTTCCCCATTCCTAACCTTTTTCTCCTCTTCCTTGACATTTATAATCAAATATATTTGTTAACAGTCTCATGAAAACAAAATGCCATCTTCCCCAACCCGGGTGCTCTACTTTACTACTGCTCTCGCTCCCTCACGAGACCTTTAGAATGTTATTAATTTCTCATTCTTCATGTCTGCTCCCTGCACCCCCAAACAAGATGAGACCCAAGGGTTGCTTTTATTTTTCTTATGTCTAGGTCTTGCTTAGATAATTTGGTACCTTAAATTTCATCCATTTAGTAGACTTTCCCTTGCAGAAATTATCTATTTCAAAATTCTGAATTCTGTTATATAAACCCAGTTACTCTGTCAATATCCATTTACATTTTAGTACACATTGCATGGCTCATTCCTTATCGTCTTCATCTCTTCTGTATCTTCTTTGTTGAGATTTCTGTTTTGATTCTTATTTGGCTAGAGTTCTTTGTCACACATTTTCTTTAGATGGGGTACATAGGTGATTTTTTTCCTAATAATTTTCATTACTCCATCAGGTGATATCTTGGCAGCAGAAATGGTATTCACCCTTTAGTCTCTGAATCCTATAGAGATGGGAGGAACAGGAAGAGCTGAGGGCTACAGAGAGACAGATACTCAGGGTCAAAGCTGTTTCCTATCCAATGTGGAAGTATTTGAATAATTTAACAACACATGTGTCTAAACAACTGAATTCTGGCTAGCAGACCTGGATATCAGGTGTTTTCTTTCAGGAAACTAGATATTATTCATTACCTTTTTCTTTCTTGAAAAGGGAATACATTTATAAAGACTGGAAGAGAAGACGTCAACTGTCAACTGTACTTCTTTTCAACCAGTATAATTTTCCATTATTGTGTAGAAAAGTCCCATGAAATATTTTTTAATTGGGAGGCTGAGGCAAGAGAATCACTTAAGCCCAAGAGTTAGAGGTTGCTATGAGCTGTGATGCCACAGCACTGTAGCCAGGGCGACAGTTTGAGACTCTGTCTCAAAAAAAAAATATATATATATATATTTTTTTTTTAAATAGCAATTATGTATGTACATACCTAAGGCAAAAATTGGTACTTCCCTCCCCATAACTTTTTTGTACCTCTTACATAATAATAAAACTATAAATAAACTATTAGCTTGTACACATGATCACCCAAGTAAAGACACCATTTTACAGTATCTCTTACTGGTAGGCTGGTCATGTACCCAAGATGTGGCAAATGAGATATAAATAGAAATGGTAGGGGCAGTTTCTAGGGTGTGCTTTTAATGAGAAGAAACATGCCCTTCTTTTCCTTCCCTCCTCCTGCTGGTTGGATTATTTCATTATCTTATAGTTCCTAGTGCCATAGATGAAAAAGTCAATTCCAGTCTAATTCCTTTTCCTTTGTACATAAATTTTCATACTTGATGCATTGTAAAATTTTTCTTTAACAAATACATGTCTAAATGTGCATCTTTCCCCCCCCCATAAATTCTATGTAAAACTTGGTGAATTCTTGTATTTTTAGCCTCCAACATTTCCTTAGGTCAACGAAATTATTCTCTATTGTTTAGTTATTGTCTTTTCCCCATCTGTTTCTTTGCCCACCCTTTTTGGGTGCTCTAATTTTTATCAATAGACTTTATTTTTTAGAGCAGTATTAGGTTCACAGCAAAACTGAGTAGGAAGTACAGAGATGTTCCATGTAATCCCTGTCCCCACAGAGGTGCAGCCTTCCCCCATGTATCTAGCCTCTTCCAGACTGGTGCATTTGTTATAATTAATGAGCCTACACTGACAAGTCATTAACTCCCAAAGTCCATAGTTTCGGGTTCACTTTTGATGTTGCACATTCTATGGATTTGGACAAATGTGTAATGACATGTACCCACATTTATAGTGTCCCATGGAGTAGTTTCACTGCCCTAACAATCCTCTGTGCTCCCTCTAGAGAGGTCATGTGCTCAAGTTTCCTGGCACTTCTATTTTTCACATTTTGTTGTCCAAAACTTTTAAATTCTCACACCACAGTTCTATTTCTTCATATTTTTTCCCTGTGTTTTGGGATATGGTTTCTGCCTAATCTTCCAGGAGACTATTTAGGGTTTCAATAGTGACCATTTTTCCCTTCAATTTATCTACTAAATTTTTGACTTCAAGGGATCTCCTTTTTAACTCCTAAAAGTATTTTGTATGCTGGAATTCTCATTTGCGTTCTATCAGTTCTATTGCATAGGAAATGCCAGTTCCACGTAACCTTATTGTCTCTGTCTGGCTGCTGGTCTTCCTGTAGGTCATGTTATACGGAGTATAACCTTTCCTATTCATGGCTTTATTCACTCCTAAGACTTGGGTCTACTTCACCAATGTGCCTTAAGCAATAGTCATTTGGGGAGCTGTGAGGAGCAGTGCACAACCAGCAAGTTGTCCATTTCTAGTTGAGAAGGAAACCTTCTACTTCTCACCCCTCAGCTGTAGGGTGAGCGTGGGGGCCTTTGCCAGCCTTGGGAGTGGGAAGGATGCCCAGCCTGCTTCTCTCCTTCCCTTGGTACTCTTCACGGGCCAGGGAAACCCCCAAGAAAACTCACACAGACCTATGAATCACACGCTTTGATCTTTGCCTTAGAACTTTCTGGGGCAGATCCCTATCATCTGGTAGGGTCCAGAGAGGAAGGAAGTCCTTCCAAGGCTCTCTTTTTCTGCTGTGGTAGAACTTTCTAAGTCTTTCTCGTACTTTTCAGAACGTATCTGCCTGCTGTCCTCTCAAACGATTCACTCAAGAGAGGGGGTTGGTAGCTGGAGGGTCTTCAGAACCTTATATTTCCTGTCTTCCTGCAAAAATAATTTAAGTGATTGGTTGTTTTTATTGATTCTTTTAAAGTATATTATTATTCAACAACATAATAATGTGCTATTTTTTTTACCCAAGAGAACTCAAAAGCCGTGCTTCATTCTTAGCTGTGCACCCATGTGGCTGCCACGGAGGTGTGTGCAGGTAACTCCCTTTGACAGAGATGCTGCCACAGGGAGGGCAACTAATTGCCAGACTCCAGCTGTGGGTGAGTCCAGGGTCTGCCTCGCGTTCTGGGCCAAGAATTGGTTCAGAGGATTGCCATTTCCAGCCAGCAAGGAACTCCTCTGTGGCCAATTTTGTTCTAGAGCTCATCTTTGGGGTGGATCAGACTGTCTGAGAACTGCATGGCGGGAATACCTGAGGCTCTCGTTGCCCACCCTCCTTCCTTCCACCTGTCCTTTCACAGGTCAGGCTAGCAGCACAGTCTGGAGCTCTGTCCTGCCCTCCACTCCCTACGCCTCTTCTGCAGATGTTACTTCAACAAATCTCTTGCATTTCTAACTCCGTCTTAGTGTTGGCTTGCTATGGCCAATTAACACCACCCAAGAGAAATTCACAGATATAAACATCAGGAAGCATGTACAACACTGCTCGTAACAGCAAAAAATTGCCTCCTAGTAACAAAGAGGCACCATGTGTCATTTATTTACTTAACAGAAGACAAAGACTCTTAGACAGAAGACAAAGAAAGGGGCTTTATGGCCGGGCGTTGTGGCGGGCACCTGTAGTCCCAGCTACTTGGGAGGCAGAGGCAGGAGACTCGCTTGAGCCCAGGAATTGGAGGTTACTGTGAGCAGTGATGCCACAGCACTCTATCCAGGGTGGCAGCTTGAGGCTCTGTCTCAAAAAAAAAAAAAAAAGAAAGAAAGGGGCTTTAGTTCAAAAGTTTCAAACCGGCAGCTTTTGGTGACAAAAACCAGTCTACAGAAGTATTTTGCAAGGCAGGCACAGTGTTTAAAAAATGAAATGCAAATGACTCTAACCAGATTAGTTGTCTATGTTTCTTTACACAGGCCTAATTTACATATTTATGTTATAAACTTGGACTCTGTGGACATTTGAATTCCAGTCCCTGGTAATCCTAGAAATTGAGGCACAGAGGTGAAGTGACTCACCCAAGTTCACATTCCTGAATTAATATGTATCTCTCCTGGCCTGCATAGCATGACTTCATGACCTTTGTACAGGTATCAGTAAGCATTTTCAATAGGGGTGATACACTGCCCCCAAGGAAGCAAAAATTGGTTTGGGGTTGGTGGCAGGAATCTTATCCTTCGTATGTATTAAGTAAAGGTAAACATAAAGTACATAAAGGTATGTAAAGTCTAACTTTTTATGAATTTTTTTTTGTGCAGGAAGGGCAAACATAGCATTGCATAACTGTTTCCTGTTTTGGGGGGTGTTTTTTTGTTTTTTTTTTAAGACAGTGTCTCACTCTATTGCCCTGTATAGGGCATCAGCTTAGCTCACAGCAAGCTCAAACTCCTGGGATCAAGAGAGCCTCCTACCTAGCCTTCTGAATAGAACTATAGACAACCACCCCAAACACGGCTAATTTTTCTATATCTTTTTTTTTGGACAGAGTCTCACTTTGTCCTCTCTGCTAGAGTTCCATGGTGTCATAGCTCACAGCAACCTCAGATTCTTGGGCTCAAGCAATTCTCTAGCCTCAGCCTCCCAAGTAGCTGGGACTACAGGGGCTGCCACAATGCCTGGCTATTTTTAGAGGTGTGATCTTGCTCTAGCTCAGGCTGGTCTCGAACTCGCATGAGCTCTGGTGATCTGCCCACCCACCTCGGTCTCCCAGAGTACTGGGATTACAGGCATTTTCTATTTTTAGTAAGATGGGGTCTTGCTCTTTTTCAGTCTGGTCTTGAACCTCTGATGTCAAGCAATCCTCCTGCTTCACCCATCCAGAGTGCTAGGATTGTAAGTGTGAGCCACACTCCCAGCCAAATAATTCCCTGTTCTTAGGTAAGAGAGACTGAATTCACATACCTGTGTTTGATTGAACCTTAGATCTGGCACTTGCTGGCTCTATGGCATTGGACAAGTTTAATTTTTATATTCCTTGGTGTTGTCCTATGTAAAATGGTTGTGAGACTTAGTACATTGCCTGACACATGAGGAGTAGATTACTGAACATTAGCTACTAAGTAATAAATTAATATATGATTTCAAATTGTTGCAACTGTTCAATTTGTTGCCTTTCATTTCCATATTCATCCTTCCTTGCCTGCTCTGTGAAAATGGATCTGGCCCCTTTAAAATACTTTTCCTGTGTTAGTTGGTGGTAGCCTTTGTTACTAGAGAAAGCTGGAGAAACATTGCAGAAGGAGAATATTTTCCCCCTCGTTTCTGCTATGATCTCTTCACAAGGTTCTGAAGCATACTCATGGCTCCCAGCACCCAGCTCCCATCGCATAGATAGCTTCCCCAGCATCAGGGCCCAGGTGTGTACCCAGAGGCACCCAGCAGACAACAACTTGCCCAACATCCCTGCCCCAATGTAGTTTTGTAGTGGAATGCCTCCAATGAGCCACTTCTCCAAGAACAGCTTTTCCTAGTACCCTACAGGGCAGTTCTCCAGCAAATTTCAGAGAGTTTCCAGAAAGTTCTATCAGCACATAACCACAGCAATTTTTCTGCCATTCAGTGAGCCAAGGCCATGCCTTCTTGAATAAGGTTTGGATCTGAGTGGGAGTATGGGAGCTATTCCTTGTATGCTCTACATCTACCCTGAGGCAGATAGTGACTGCTCCTTATACCTGCTATTCTTATCATCTTTGGAGTTCTCTTTACTTCTTATTAGCCAATCCTATGTTATAGTAATACTCCTGTTCAAGCTACTATGTATATATCTCTCCCAATTGGACCCAGACTGATGCAGGGGTCCTGAGACCAAAGAATTTGAGAACTACCACTTAGAACAATAGTTCCACTGGACATTAGTAGCTGACTATCTCTGGTCAAATAAGTTTAGTAAACAAAATGAAATAGAATTTTTTTTTAACAAGTGAACAGCTTATTAAGAATTAAGCAAAGGTATGATGTGAAACAGTACAAGCAAGACACTCAAGATAGGTATAATAGTACTACTCACACAAAAACTTAAGTTTCACCTCAAAAAAATCACAAGACAAAAGAGAAAGCAATTTCACTGTTATAAAATAAGATATTTCATGCAAAGTATTAACTCTGCCCCCCCAAAGCCCAACCTCCTAACAAACAAAAAACTATCTGGGAATACTGCCATGCTAACATTTTAACCACAGTATATTCATTCATAGGAAAACAGTAATTAAGCAATGAATTAAATTAAATAACAAAGTTCAAACTATCATAAACTCATAGACCACAATGATTTTACAAAACAAGCAATGCCAGAAATCTTATAAACAATAAAAAAAAGAAGAAATATTTCAGTATCATTCTACTTGATCTGGATACACTTGATACAGAAATTGGAGAAAATATATTGTTATAAAGGTAAATTACAAACATGTTTCATGTTTATAGATGAGGATGCAATATCCTAAACAACATATTGACAAGTTGAATTAAAAAATTAATATTTAAGTAATGTACTTTGGTCAAAATTGAATCCAATTTATAAGAAAGTTAGTCACTATTTTCTTTTCTTTTTTTTATAATTTTCTTTCCCTCTTACCCTCCTTCCTTTTCTGTCTGCTCTTTCCTTCCCCCATGTCCTGCTATGTCATTGATTGTCATTAATTGTCCTCAAATCAAAGTTGAATGCAGAATTATATACTGCAGGACATTTCAGAAATAAAAAAAAAGATTGCAAATCTTCAAGAGGGTATTATGATTTGTAGCATTTCCCAATTTAATTTGACCATGGTGGGGGTTGGGTGCATGTGTGTATGTATGGGTTAATGGAGCATTTTATGGGACTAGTTTTCTAAGAATTATGCTATAGGAAAAGCTGAGTTAGTAGTTGTATCTACTAATTTTGTAACCACTTATACTGTGTCTTGGAAGTAGCTGACCTTTTTTTAAATCCTCCCCCTTTTTTTTGGTTCCTTTATACACTACCTCATTGTTCACTCTCTAATTTATTGCCCCCCAGTTAAAGTTTTTAATCTTTGTTTCTACTGTTGGCCCATGAAAGGTTTTCCTTTCCTTTTTTTTTTCCTCTACTCTGGGCCACATTTCCAGATATTCACTATAGGTCTCAGTCTATATTAGCTTCCAGTGAAATGGAGTGTAATATTTTTGTAGGTTGAGTCCTTGGCAAAAACAAACATTATAACATACTTTTTAAGTGGACTGAGGAGCAGTAATGGTGTAACATTGAAACAGCTTGCCCCCTTGGGTTTTGTATATAGATTGGTGTTTTGTGTTTTCCTTTGTAGTAATATGGACTATTTTAAGTTTCTCCCTCCAGAAATATCAAATTGAGAACAATATTTTTTTCACCTGTATTAGAAACTATGAAAATCTACATATGAAAAAGTACCAACGTCATATAGTGATTAAAGTCAGCTCCCTAGATCTTACTACTGGATAACTTCAGAGCAGTCCTACCTTCAAAAATATGTGACATAAGAGACTTACAGTCAATTCAGGGCCATGGAAAAGTGTCAACACTTTCATCTGATCTTTAAATGAGGTAGAAAATAGTCCTTACCCACTGTCGACCTCCACCCTGATCCGGTCCTTTCTCTGAATTCAATTCACTTGTGTGTTCACCACGCGCATAGGTACTGTATTGGGCATTATGGACACTACAAATAGGAACAGAATAGAATGGTTTTCCTGAGCCCCACTGGGTAGGAAAGGGACAGAAAGTCATATATATAATGTCTTTGTGTTTGCGTTTTAAAGCGATAACAACGTCAGAAGAGGTGGGAAGAGGTCAGGGAAAAGGAGAAAGAAAAGGCAAGAAGAGGGAATCGAACAAATGAGGAATTTACTTCCACTTGGAAGTCAGGGACTAAAAATGAGCTGCAGAAAACCTAGAGCCAGGTTAGCCACTTCTCACACAAATTCTCCCCCCCCCCCCCCCGCCTTTTTCATCCCCAGCCTTAAGCACTGCCTTTCACAGGGAATTAGAGTCACTGAGTTGAAATAGACTCCACAATATCCTCATGCTTAACCTCCTCCTTTCACTTATGGGCTGTAAACAGTGTGCCTGGGTTGGCTGTGATAGCACAGAGGAAGAAGCTGTCACATCATCGCCTCCATCATTTTGCCTACAGACTTTTTTCCTCAGTATGGTGAGTGTGCTACCTACTACAGTAGGTGCACACCTGCGTGCCAGGCTAAGTTTTCTATTTTTTGTAGAGGGTGGTCTCCCTCTTGCTCACGCTGGTCTCAACCTTCTGGCCTCAAGTGATCCTTCCACCTCGGCCTCCCAAAGTGTTAGGATTACAGACATGAGCCTTATGAGGGGATTCTTATATATGCACCTATGATTAGGAACTACTGCCTCACAGGATCGCAGGTCGTCTCTCCTATCCATGGACCCCAGAAAGATACATGATCTCCGTTGGTGCTCTTCCTAGCAATTCGGAGACACCATGTATTCTTTCTGCTCCTCAATTTATTATAAAATACAGCCAAGTTTAGAAATATGCCAGTGAAAACCCTTATTCCCATGAGGTTTCTACCATCAATATTTTACTATATTTGCTTTATGATATATCTGTGCATCTATTCACCCCTCTATCCTCCATTAATTCATCTTATTTTTGGTATATTTGAAAGCTAATTGCAGACCTTGGTACATTTCCCCGTAAATACTCTGACATACAGATCAATTCTCATTTCAATACTTTTATTCCATTGGGGGTAAAATTCATAACAAACTAAAATGCATAAACCTTAATTTAACGGCTTTGTCATTTAAACTGCTATCAAGATAAAGTACATTACCGTGCACCCAGATATTTCCCTCATGCTGATCCCTCAGCAGTGCCCTCTCTTTCTTTCCAGAGGCAACCACCATTCTGACGTTTTTCTGCCATAGATTAGTTTTGCTGGTCTAGAACATCTATGACTTAATGGAATCATATAGCATGTACTATTTTGTTTAAATTTTCTTTCTATCAGTGTGATGTTTTTCAAATGTGTTCTTATTGCATGTATCCACAGTTCATTTCTTATTATTGATGGTTTGTATTCTACTTTATGAATATGCCAGTTTGGTTTTCCATTTTTATATTATGACATCATGCATAACTATTTTTATTTTTTGTGACAGAGTATCTCTTTGTCAACCTGGGTAGAGTGCCATGGCATAATTGCTCATAGCAACCTCAAATGCTTGGACTCAAGTGATCCTCTTACCTCAACCTCCCAAATAGCTGAGACTATAGGTGCCCACCACAATGCCTGGCTAATTTTTCTATTTTTACAGAACAGGGGGTCTGGCCCTTGCTCAGGCTGGTCTTGAACTCCTGAGTGCAATATCTACCCACCTCAGCCTCCCAGAGTGCTAGGATTACAGGTGTGAGTGAGCTACAGCACCTGGCCTAATATCATGTATTCTTGAGTAAACAATCATTGGTATCAGATTGTATATGTGAGAGAAATTTCTTTACTATACTGGTATCTATCTTGTATAAAACAAATGTACCCCACACAGTTACCTTCCTCTAGGGTTTTAAGTCTTAAAATATAGACGGGGTGTGATATATGGGACACAAACTCTTGAGAAGATTGAAAGAATAGAGGAGATAAAATACTGTATTTTTAAATTTCATGTCAATGTGAGAGTACAAACAACTAGGTTACAATATTTGCATTTGTTAGGTACAGTCCCTCTTGAAGTTGTGCCCTGCACCCAAAAGGTGTGCCGTGTACCTGCCCTCTTTCCCTTCCTCATTTCCCCTCCCCCACCTTGAATTGAATTGAGTTTTTCTCTTATGTGGGCAAGTATTAGATCATCTACTGGCTCCATATTAATATTGAGTGCATTGGATATTTGCTTTTCAATTCTTGTGATACTTTACTAAGAAGAACGTGTTTCAACTTCATCCAGGTTAATGCAAAAGATATAAAGTCTCTTTTTATGGCTGAATAGTATTTCATGGTATACCTATACCACAGTTTGTTAAACCATTTCTGAGTTGATGGGCATTTAGGTTGTTCCACATCTTGGCAATTGTAAGTTGAGCTGTGATAAACAGTCTAGTGCAAATGTTTTTATGATAGAATGATTTTTTTTCTTCTGGGTAGATGCCTAATAATGGGAATGTGGGTTCAAATGAAAGTTCTAATTTGAGTTGTTTGAGGATTATCCATACTTTTTTCTAAAGAGGCTGTATTAGTTTGCAGTCCCACCAATAGTGTAAAAGTTTTCCCCTTTCTCTGCATCTGCACTAGCATCAAATAGAATGTTTTTGATGGTATTGGTTTTTTTTAATTTAAATAATAGCTGTGTACATTAATGCAATCATGGGGTACAATGTCCTGGTTTTATATACCATTTGAAACATTTTTATCAAACTGGATAACATAGCCTTCACATTTTCTTAGTGATTGTGTTAAGACATTTACATTTTACACTTAATAAATTTAACATGTACCCTTGTAAAATGCAGCATAGGTGTGGTCCCACCAATTACCCTCACTCCACTCATCCTCCCCTTTCCCCTTCCCTCTCTTTCCTCTTTCCCCTTCTTCTTGGGCTATAGTTGGGTTATAGCCTTCATATGAAAGCTATAAATTGGTTTCATAGTAGGGCTGAGTACATTGGATACTTTTTCTTCCATTCTTGAGATACTTTGCTAAGAAGAATATGTTCCAGC